>NQII01004122.1:75870-104584 GCA_002778355.1 Clitarchus hookeri
GCCGACGTGCTAGCCGCCTGTTATAAACCGCCGCCATTACTCCGCCCGCACTGGCTGATTAGAACATAGTGCCGCGAGGGAAATGTTGCGCCTCCCGACTCACCAATACTCTCCAATTGACCTGCCGAAAAAACCTTCCCTTTCTCTGGAGGGAGAACTCATGCCGTTGGCCACCGATTTTTTTTTTATCATGCAAATTTATTTCCGAAGCGATAACTAATTGAAATATAATTTATTTGAAAAGTTCGGCCTGTGTGGTAAGTCGCTGCTGTTCAAACTTATTGTTTTTGTCTCTGTTAGTGTAGTATATCCTCGGTTTCTTCACACTTTTTTGAATAAAACTTTTGAAAAATCACGCCATGTATGACGAGTTTTTTTTTTTTTTTAGTATGTTGTATCAAAAGCGTGTTATACTTGTGTTGACGTTAAACTACATTAATCTTGGTTAAATCGAACTTTTAATTACATTTTATCTGTGAGGTATAATATCTCATTTATAATTAATGTGAATTAAAACAGGGAGAAAATAGATGTGTTGGTAATGCCTAGTAAGAAATAGTTCTTAAGCAAAATATTATTACACTGCGCGCGAATACGGTGCTCTGTCCCCTTGGTGTAATTTTCTAAGCTTTGCTTGGGTGAGGCGGAGGAATATCCTGGAAGTAGAACTTTAGCAGGGCTTCAGAAAAGTTGGAAGTAACCGTGGATGGGCTATAATAGTGATTGTAGTATTATTACTGTTCTTATGCCTGTGGAGAGTGAAGTGGAGCGGAGCAATTTGGACAGCCCTAACATCAAGGTCTTCAGAGCCGGTGAGAGTGAAACGAGGTGAGAATGGAGCAGCGCCGGAATGCAAGGGCGGCGAAAACGGTAGATCCCCGTGAAAACCCGCCGACCAGCGGCATCTTCCGGTACGATTCCCACATGCGAATATCTGGGAGTGACCCCGCCGGGAATCGAACCCGGATCGCGTTGGTGGGGGACGAGTAGTCTTATCATTGCACTGCTTGTAATATTCAGGTGGATTGTAATATTCAGGTGGATTGTAATATTCAGGTGGATTGTAATATCCAGGTGGATTGTAATATTCAGGTGGATTGTAATATTCAGTTGGATTGTAATATTCAGGTGGATTGTAATATCCAGGTGAATTGTAATATTAAGGTGGATTGTAATATTCAGTTGGATTGTAATATTCAGGTGGATTGTAATATCCAGGTGAATTGTAATATTAAGGTGGATTGTAATATTCAGTTGGATTGTAATATTCAGGTGGATTGTAATATCCAGGTGAATTGTAATATTAAGGTGGATTGTAATATTCAGTTGGATTGTAATATTCAGGTGGATTGTAATATCCAGGTGAATTGTAATATTAAGGTGGATTGTAATATTCAGTTGGATTGTAATATTCAGGTGGATTGTAATATCCAGGTGAATTGTAATATTAAGGTGGATTGTAATATTCAGTTGGATTGTAATATTCAGGTGGATTGTAATATCCAGGTGAATTGTAATATTAAGGTGGATTGTAATATTCAGTTGGATTGTAATATTCAGGTGGATTGTATTATTCAGGTGGATTTTAATATTCAGCTGTATGTAATATTCAGGTGGATTGTAATATTCAGGTGAATTGTAATATTCAGGTGGATTGTAATGGTTAACGTGGTTGCCTAGTGCGGGACCGGCCGAGGTATAAGGACAGGGTTTTTTTTTTACATGTTATATGCTGTTCACGGTAAAGTGCGCACTTTTGAGGGCCTAGTTACTTTTTCCTTTCAACAATTTGTTTTTCTTTTGAACACCTTTTTAAATAAATATTGCCATGTAAGTAATAAACACAGTATGTATATTCCACCGCACTCGGAATTTAAAGCCTTAGGCTACAATAAAATATACTTATTGACTATTATTCCAAACGAGGGGGCTTTCAAAAGTGCTCATTTTATCGCGAATAGCCTATACATTATTTTAGGCGTGTCTCAGCTGTGTTTCATGATATCGCTTCCAAATTAGAAACACCTCGTCGATCTTTCCTTGGGCCACATTTCTACAAAAACAGATTTTTCTGTAAAATTTTTCGATACCCTGAAAATTGCGCGTAAATTAATCTTTACAGATTTAACACAAAAAAAAAAAACTCTTATTAATTTATTCCTACGTGGTGTGTTCTAGCAAGGTTCTTCTTTTCAAAGGGCACAACGTGTTTTTGTTTTAAAGTGGTATTGTGAAATGTTGCTGAGGCATGCGTAAAACCCTATCGTTTCTCTCAGCCAACCCTGCGTTAGTTTAAGAGAAGTTGTAAAGTCACTGCTCTCAACGCAAACTTTAGAACTATTACATTTAGAACTCTCTAGCTGCTAAAGTTTTCGTATACCCAACGTACTTAAAAATAACGCAGTGACTGCAATGCACTTTGCCAAACCTGCGACCATTTGACTAACAGCGCGCGTACATCTGTTAGCAGATAACAGCCCCAAAGTACAGGTTTGCACTATTGTGACTGTCATAATCCCAGGTCAACTCGTGTGACTGTCACGTGTTCCGCGGAGCTCGACAGTGGTCTGTCCTTTGTAATGCAGCTACTTCCCGCAGTTACCAAAATGCAACGTCCATCTCCAAGAAATATTCCAGTCCTGAAGAATACAATCCGGGATGGGTATTTCAGCAAAGAGAAATTCATTTCATCGCTACACTAGTAATTAGTTATTCAATTTGCCTATGATTTTTTTTTTATCTTACTGCAAATTAAAGTTTGTTGATTTTTTTTATATAAGAATGCTTAGTGAAACAATTCTCTAACCACTGAAAAATTATTTCGGAACATAGCCTACCTAAATCTGTTAATAGAAAGGAAAGAAGATTAATTTTATCCAACCGAAGTTTAATATGACAATTCGGACCCCATACACAACTATATTTTCTTGAAGGAATTGTGAAAATTAAAACTGCCATGCGTCGGTAAGAGTCCTAATTCCAAATAGTACTCTTTGTATAGCTCTGTAGTGTCACTCAGAAATAAATACACTGAAGAGCCAAAAAAAAACTCTGGTACACCTACCTAATATCGTGTAGGGCCCCCCGAGCACACAAAGTGCCGCAAGACGACGTGGCATGGACTCGACTAATGTCTGAAGGTATGCAGGAGGCAATTCACACCACGAATCCTGCAGGGCTGTCCACAAATCCAATCTGCGCCAATTTGAGAAAGGGTTGCACGTCTGTCACGTTTAATGATTCTCGTCAGTCGTCGTTTGTCCCGTTCTTTCACGATCTTTTTCCGGCCGCAGCGATGTCGAAGACGTGATGTTTTACCGGGTTCCAGATATTCACGGTACACTCGTGAAATGGTCGTACGCGAACATCCAGATGTTATCGCCACCTCGGAGATGCTATGTCCCATCTCTCGTGCACCGACTATAACACCGCGTTCAAACTCACTTAAATCTCGATAACCTGCCATTGCAGCAGCAGTAACCGATCTAGCTGCCGACCGCATCGCGTTACTCTGATTGGATCCATACCTCTGTTATTTGCATACGCACGCCTATGCCAGTTTTTTTTTGGCTCTTCAGTGTACATCATTAAAGTTAACATAAAGCTCGTTATGGTTATATGTAAAAAAAGTCATCAACTTGCAAGTCTCTTCACATTGGAGTTAAGAATGTGCCATTCATAAGTCGTAATGCAGAGTTACCAACTTTGCTATACCTGAGATCTTGAAACGGCTCGTGAATACGTGTGTAGGGCTATGCAAGTATATTATAGACCTATAGTAAATGACTATTGTTCTATAATGTTTCTAACTTTGTAACGCATATTCCTAAAATAACATTACCTCTCACCTTAATTAGCACCTTGCGCCTTTCAAGTTTATTTTTCCGTGTTTATTACAGCACTGTTAGAAATTCCTGTAGATTTACGGAAACTTTGACGGAGATGTAGAGTTAATTTACGGAAAGTAACTTCGTAAAGACGAATAACGGGAATGAGCTCCGTAAATACAAAATACGGAAGATCTTCGTATTCTTGTGGCTTCAATTCTGAGACACGAGCAATGCAGATGATACCTGAGGCGTATATAACCCCATCTTCACAATACTACTCCGTGTAAAATTGTAGTAGGTGAGTGGCGAACCACTCATGGAGTGGCAATTCGTTGATTCTTGTTCAGATTCCTCTACAGGAGAAAGTTTCCTGTATGCACAGTAAAACACGCACATAACGAAAATAAAATTATTTTTTTTCGTAAGCTCGTTTTATAAACGGCAAATATGACGAGCTCTCTAACACCAACTTGAAACTAAGACAGGCGCGTTCGTCAATTTCATGAGAAATCTATGTTTACGAAAAACTTCGTGTAAAGGTGTGGTAGGTGAGTGGTTACAGTTAATGATTGTTGATTTTTCGATTCGTGTTCAAATCCCACTACAAAACAAGTTTTTTTTTTTTAAATTTCTCTGTTAAACATGGTAAAATACATTAAGAAAATAACATGACTGGAAACTAAGAGGTACAAGCATTGTTCAATAGAAATTCCGTATTTACAACATTTAATCCTGTGGAAGACTGGTAGATGAGTAAGTGAAGTGTTGGGCAGTCGAACATTTTTTCAGAGTTCAATTCTCGCTGACAGACATTTTTTAATTTTTTAATAATTATATTTATACACAGTGCACCAATCCCATAACGGAAGTAAATTTTTTTTGCTACCCCTTTTTAAAAAAAGCAGATTAAAAAAACATATACTTGCAAGATTGTGGATACGTTCCATGAATCCACGGAGATTTATGTGAAATTTACGGAGAGAACGTTATGAAAAAAAACGAAGCCGTAACTTAAAGCAAATGTCTGGATAATTTGTAACCGGTATTTTCCGTAATTTTACGGACATTTTTTCTAACAGTGCGTGACGGAAACGGGTGAAAATGTAGGGCCTAAGTAACTACAAAAAACAAGAAGCAAAGTTTTTTTTGAATATCATTGGTTTATGTTAATTTTAAGTTGCTTCGCACAGAAAAAAAAAGTCTAATGTTGTTGCAAAAAAAAAAAAAAAAAAAATTACTATTGAGCCATTTATTTGAACGTTTATGTTGTAGTAAAATTGATAATGTTGTGACGAAGTGAATAATGATGACCATTTACAAATACTTATTTTACTGTAATGCAAACATATAGTTGAAATGTTAACGTTAATAAAGCCTTTACGAATGCCAAATATGAATATATTTCTGTAGCATTCAGTATTTCCACATAATGAGAGAGTACTGCGATTTGTCGTTATATATATGAGAATACTCACAATGTGAAAAACAGTTAGACACGTTAGAATACTCACAATATGAAATGCAGTTAGACACGTTAGAATACTCACAATATGAAATGCAGTTAGACACGTTAGAATAGAGCAACTGGTAAGACATTGGAAAACACGTGGGTTCGATTATTCCCCTACTTCAACGGTTTCCTTCACATGTAATATTTATCTTAGTGAAAAAATAATTGTACTTAACTTTCTTTACATCGGACTGTTGTTTTGTAGCAAAGTCAATACAATAAAATGTTTTAACACAAGTGTTAACATCATTCCAACACGACATTTGTTTCCCCGCAACATAAACATCGCCTTAATGTCGACAGTACAGTAAGGAGGTAACGTAGTTACACAAGTACTTCATATTACATTTACATTTATAGCATAACAGTATATTACATTAACAGCAACATTTTTTTTTACTAACGGCTCACAGATAACAAGAAATTATTGTAGGCTTCTGGAATTAATATCAAGCATGTATGAATTGTGTGGAGAGTGGGGGTACGACATAAAAATATCTTCCAATGTTTGAAGATGCATTTCATTTGAATACGGACAGTTTTAATATCCGTTTCATTTTGAACACACGTAAATTACTACTTTAGCAAGAAGTTTATTTTGTAACACTAATAACAGCTGGTTTGTGAACACGTAAAATAAAACGTATTAATTCATCTAGGAACTCTGTCTTATCCGCGTATTTTCTGCTTGTTTGATGTGCGTCGGCAGTGCAGTCAGAATAGCCAACGTAATATTAATTTTCACTCGTTCATGCATCAGCTGATACAGGATTTGGTAAGTGGCACGTTTGTTTGTTACGTGTACGTCAAGTTGCCACTCGCTCACTGACAAAATCTCGCCAACTTATACGAGACAGACCACACTGTTGGCATGACGTTAGGTTTTAATCTGTGCAACATCTCGTATGGAAGCTCTAGCTTGATGTCAGCCTTAATTGAAAGTTGACACACCGCTGCGTCACCTGTACCTGAACATAACGATAACGCAAAGCCTGTGTAACTTTATGAACCGGCCTTTAGTTCTCTCTACGTCATAAATACGTCAAGTGTATGGAGAGGTTAGCAGGCGCTGTGGTCACGACTGCACCGCAGAAAATGTCAGCCGCACAGTTTTGACCACCTTCGTATTCATAGACAAGACTTCTAGGACAACTTTGCGAAGTTGAAATTCTCATCTTATGTTGAACTGCGGAGAAATTGAATATCACACAGTCCTTCTATGTACCGAAGTCGCACTTTGACCAACGTAAAATTTGCGAAGTCGGGATTTAAGATAATTGCTACGCCTCATTGACAGCAATATCTCTAGAGATGAGACCAGTAATATGTAACGAAGACAGTTAAAATACACGAGTTACTTAACCGGGATTCGAATTCAGAAAAACTAGTAAAATTAAGCTAGCGTGCAATCAACTGCATCACGGAGGTAGGATTCGGGGCATCAACTTCGGATGTAATTATTTTATTGTTTTGAATGATAGGGTTCACTAACATGAAATATTTACACGGCCATCATTTGAGAATAAGTGCCTGAGCCACTAAAAACACATAAGTCTGCATGGTTTACCATAAGGCCACTAGTGTGAAAAATTTGGTGGAAATCGGTTGATTGGTCTCCGAGATATGACATAAAAACTTTATTTTTTGAAATAGGGATATATTATAAAAACTGCCTAAAAAAAGAATTTCTGTATGTTCTGTAAGCATACTGAGTCGAAAGCTATTTTTACTCCTGATGACCCGAACTATCTTTTTTTTCCAGCAGCAATGCAAGCCTGATAACGCAATAAGAACTGAATCATTTAGTTAAATTAATTCTAATGCTCGCGAAAGTACCGATATTAAAAACAATTTTTTTAGACATATAAAATCCAGAGCTAAAGGTAATGATGCAATCAGTACTAAACTTATTTGTTTGATCTTACCAGTTATTATACCTACACTCACTGACATAAAGCCTCGGTAACGTCGTGTATCTTCCCTGCCTGCCGGGAAAATACTCTTGGGCACACGATTCCTAAAATGGTTTATGCGATTACAGACCCACAAGACCTTGTTTGTCTAAGGCACTTGACTACATTATTCATGGGCAAATTGCTTCGCACATGAAAAAATACAATTTACTTGATCGCATTCAGCCTGGCCTCCGGAGACAGCACAGCACTTTCACTGCACTTATAAACGTCACTGAAGACTTAAGACGTGCAATGGACTCTAGAAAGCTTATCCTCCTGACATTAACTGACTTCAGTAAAGCCTTTGACTCTATCGACCATGATATACTCTTCGCTAAACTAAGAAGCTAGTTCAATTTTTCTGTGAGCGCATGCGAATGGATTACGTCACATTTATGTGACAGATATCAGTGTGTAATAATGAACAACGTAAAATCTCAATGGTACGCTGTTCTTAAAGGAGTGCTTCAAGGACCTTTGTTGTTCTCGCTATTTATGAACGATCTTCCAAAATGCTTCTCACGCTACTTTTCACAAAACGAATCCGGATCTGGATGCGGCTAGGAAATAGTCTGAAGTTAATGGTATGATAATGAATCCTCTAAAAACCCAGTGTTTAATAATCGGCTTTCCATCTCTCGTTACTGCCGCCACGAAACATCCTTCGCCTAGTATTTTAATTAATGGGACAGTCATTAGCTTCTTCAGCAGTTTTAAAAAATTTGGTACCGTAACGGACTAAACACTATCTTGGGCTGCTCACATAATACGTATTTGTAAAAAAAAGTCTTTAAAACACTGCATTCCATACAGCGCTTTCAAAATCTTCTACCGGAGCGAATTAAGATACTGCTTGCACATGCGCTTGTGCTTACAATGAGCTTGCACATCGCCTTGCAAGTAGTTTCCGAGGTTACAGAACACATGTGTACGTTCTGTATTCAACCTTAAGGCGCCCGTCTACCTGGCGCTTGAACTGCGTTGCACAGTGTTCCAAATACAAGTTTTTCAACGAAACTATTAAGCGTGCGTCCAACGTGCTGATCTACGAAAAGAACACACACTTCAGACGAGAGCTGTTAAGTACTTTCAAAATATCACGTACGTTAGAAACATCAATTCAGAGTACTCCAAAACCGCTAAAAAAAACGGCCTTTCCAAGGCGCTGTAGCTCAAAATGCACGTATCAGATACATACAAAACTACTATAAGGGCCTGCACTGAACCTTCCTAAAGACCTCTTTCTAATGAAATAATATGGTCACCGCTGAAAGTCCCATTAGGTACACGCAGCACGACGAGAACACTGCACGCCAGTTCAGAGCCTTGCGCTTAGCGGCGATGGCGTACTTAATGCGCGTGGCAGTGTCGCCCTTATCGCTCCCGCGCTTCTCGGCCTAAACGTGGGCAAAAGTTCCAGGTAGACGGGGGCCTTAAATCCAGAGACTATCTCAGTGTGTGGTATGATAAACTGCACTTGTTAAACTTGCACTACACAATTTCCTTGTTCCTAAATAGAATCTTGCAAGCCGACACTGCTGCATACTTATGATTTCAGCTACCTCTCCTGCGCACCGCTAGGAAAAATGCCCGTGCATTTATGCGTTTGCGCAAATGTACTATATTCTTGCATGTATATGGCGAATACTTTGGCCCGATACCTGCCAGTTCATCAGTGTTTTATGGACTTGTTTGAACTTAATAATCTCCTCTTAAATTTAAATATATTTCAATACTTAAATATGCTTGTCGCTATTAAGTATTTATTACCTGTTTCATCAATGTATAGTAAGGAATGTTAATTTTCTGCAGTGTTTGTTAATTTATAAGCATTGTTATTATTATTTTCTTCTAAACAGTAAAAAGCTAGTGTAAATTTTAAAAATGGTTCAGTGTAAGAGAAGGAAGATATGCCTTAACTGGGCCAAATAAAAACCATTAATAATAATAATAATTATTATTATGTTTCAAGTAAATACTGTCGGTGTAAAAACATTTAATTGAATTTGGTAAAATTGTTAAATATATACGCCAAGCATATATACATATTTATATGACAGCCATTTCGAAAATCAATATCTGGCCCTATTCTTGGCATGGCCTTCTTTAGTTGGGCACAATTAGGTAGAAATTAGTTTAATTGTTCCGAAAATATGGCAAAATGTTTAATTTACTCACCTAATTATTTTGCAAAAAAAAAAATGCTGCAAAAGAGGATCTGTGTATGCATAAATCATGCTTCCAATTAATGCCGTTTGCGTACAAAATTTGGCTGAATTTGGTTGAAATGTTTCATAGATATTAAAAGATAATCTTAATTATTTATATGAACCCCCATTAAAACATGCCTCCACAGAAAAAAAGCACGAGTAAACAAACAAATAAATACATGAATGTAGGACGAAGTGAGGATAATTTTTTGTGAGTTCTTCTTATATTTTCACAGAAATATTTTTAAATAGTATAGGTAAGCAGAATGTAAGAAATGTAGGTATAAGGAGTTGGGGGGATTGGGGGATGACTAGCAGGCTGGGCCTCGCCTTGGGGGTGGGTAGACAGCAAGTGCTTGTGGGTCCCCAGCTGTGTCTGGCAGGGGGTGGTTGGCGAGAAGAGGAGGGGTGGAAAGGGCTCGGCGATCATAACACCCCTGCTGCGAGCGGCCAGGGGTCGGAGTGCCACGCCACAAAGGAAAACCGCCAGGGGGAGGGTGGTGGGGGTTGTGCGGGAACTCGGTGAGGGGTGGCAACGTAACCCCTGCCACCTGCTGGTCCCAACACGCCGCCCTGCATTCCACTGCTGCCATACCTCCATCCCTCTCTCCATCACCCAGCATCGTTCCTAAGTACCAAGCCAAACTTCTTACCCACTGCACCATCCTGTATAGCAAGCAGTACGCGCACTGACATAGTTGCCACTATATTACGATTTATGTTGCATTTTGCATATGAAAGATGAATGCATACGTGTTTTAACAGTATAAATATTTTGCTAATATTTAATTATTTAAATGTAAAAAAATAATAATAAGTCTATTTTTTAATCAAAATCTAAACGTATTTCCATTTTGGATGCTAGAAAAAGCACATTTTACTAGAAAACCTTTGTCAAGTAGGACAATCATAATAATTACCGTGCTATAGTTGTATGCAAAAAAACACTGGTACTAATATTCAAAAAAATTTTTGTAAATTTATTTTATATACGTTAAATTAGTTATAAAAGTGTTGAGTTTCGTGTCTGAAATTTATAAGGATAAAATCAATTAAACGTTTTTGTATCCATTATTTATATTTCCGTATTGCATACAACCGTATTAATTATTGTGATGGTAGTGTGTGTGTGTGTGTGTATGTGTGTGTGTGTATGTGTGTGTGTGTATATTAAGTGCAGGTGTAATTGTCCAAATCTTGTTAGACCAAGCGAGGTAAACTGTAATTGTAAAGAACGCAACCATAATATAACCGTAGTTTTCCAAATCTGCTATATTAAACATCAGGAATAAAGTTCCCATTAGTTTGTCTCATCTTACAAGATTTGAGTTCGCATCGAAGAATTAAAAAAACGGCAGGCGATAATGAACCTTCATGTTTTCGGCGACAACAAGCCACCGGTGAATAAATATCGCCCCACCNGTGTCGCCCTTATCGCTCCCGCGCTTCTCGGCCTAAACGTGGGAAAAAGTTCCAGGTAGACGGGGGCCTTAAATCCAGAGACTATCTCAGTGTGTGGTACGATAAACTGCACTGGTTAAACTTGCACTACACAATTTCCTTGCTCCTAAATAGAATCCTGCCAGCTGACACTGCTGCATACTTATGATTTCAGCTACCTCTCCTGCGCACTGCTAGAAAAAAGGTCCGTGCATTTATGCATTTGCGCAAATGTACTATATTCTTGCAAGTATATGGCGAATATTTTGGCCCGATACCTACCAGTTCATCAGTGTAATGGACTTGTTTGAACTTAATAATCTCCTCTTAAATTTAAATATATTTCAATACTTAAATATGCATGTCACTATTAAGTATTTATTACCTGTTTCATCAATGTATAGTAAGGACTGTTAATTTTGTGCAGTGTTTGTTAATTTATGAGCATTGTTATAATTTTTTTCTTCTAAACAGTAATAAGCAAGTGTAAATTTTAAAAATGGTTCAGTGTAAGAGAAGGAAGATATGTCTTAACTGTGCCAAATAAAAACGAGTAAATACTGTCGGTGTAAAAAAATTTGATTGAATTTGGTAAAATTGTTAAATATATACCCCAAGCATATATACATATTTATATGACCGCCATTTCGAAAATCAATATCAGGCCCTATTCCTTACACGGCCTTCTTTAGTTGGGCACAATTTGGTAGAAATTAGTTTAATTGTCCCGGAAATATGGCAAAATGTTCAATTTACTCACCTGATTATTTTGCAAAAAAAAAAAAAATGCGGCAAAAGAGGATCTGTGTATGCATAAATTATGCTTCCAATCAATGCCGTTTACGTACAAAATTTGACTGAATTATGTTGAAACGTTTCATAGATATTTAAAAAATAATCTTAATTATTTATATAAACCCCTATTAAAACATGCCTCCACAGAAAACAAGAACG
The DNA here is from genome assembly GCA_002778355.1 of Clitarchus hookeri. Lineage (NCBI taxonomy): Eukaryota > Metazoa > Arthropoda > Insecta > Phasmatodea > Phasmatidae > Clitarchus > Clitarchus hookeri. The sequence goes on from NQII01004122.1 coordinate 87,770, forward strand.
AGTAAACAAACAAATAAATACACGAATGTAGGACGAAGTGAGGATAATTTTTTTGTCAGTTCTTCTGGTATCTTCACAGAAATATTTTTAAATAGTATAGGTAAGTAGAATGTAACAAACGTAGATATAAGAAGAGGGGGTGGGGGATGACTAGCAGGCTGGGCCTCGCCTTGGGGGTGGGTAGACAGCAAGTGCTTGTGGGTCTCCAGCTGTGTCTGGCAGGGGGTGGTTGGCGAGAAGAGGAGGGGTGGAAAGGGCTCGGCGATCATAACACCCCTGCTGCGAGCGGCCAGGGGTCGGAGTGCCACGCCACAAAGGAAAACCGCCAGGGGGAGGGTGGTGGGGGTTGTGCGGGAACTCGGTGAGGGGTGGCAACGTAACCCCTGCCACCTGCTGGTCCCAACACGCCGCCCTGCATTCCACTGCTGCCAGACCTCCATCCCTCTCTCCCTCACCCAGCATCGTTCCTAAGTACCAAGCCAAACTTCTTATCCCCTGCTCCACCCTGTATAGCATGCAGTACGCGCACTGACATAGTTGCCACTATATTACGATTTATGTTGCGTTTTGCATATGAAAGATGAATGCATACGTGTTTTAACAGTATAAATATTTTGCTAATATTTAATTATTTAAATGTANTTTTGCATATGAAAGATGAATGCATACGTGTTTTAACAGTATAAATATTTTGCTAATATTTAATTATTTAAATGTAAAAAAATAATAATAGGTCTATTTTTTAATCAAAATCTAAACGTATTTCCATTTTGGATGCTAGAAAAAGCACATTTTACTAGAAAACCTTTGTCAAGTAGGACAATCATAATAATTACCGTGCTATAGTTGTATGCAAAAAAACACTGGTACTAATATTCAAAAAAATTTTTGTCNGGACAATCATAATAATTACCGTGCTATAGTTGTATGCAAAAAAACACTGGTACTAATATTCAAAAAAATTTTTGTCAATTTATTTTATATACGTTAAATTAGTTATAAAAGTGTTGAGTTTCGTGTCTGAAATTTATAAGGATAAAATCAATTAAACGTTTTTGTATCCATTATTTATATTTCTGTATTGCATACAACCGTATTAATTATTGTGATGGTAGTGTGTGTGTGTGTGTGTGTGTGTGTGTGTGTATGTGTGTGTGTGTGTGTGTGTATATTAAGTGCAGGTGTAATTGTCCAAATCTTGTTAGACCAAGCGAGGTAAACTGTATTTGTAAAGAACGCAACCATAATATGACCGTAGTTTTCCAAATCTGCTATATTAAACATCAGGAATAAAGTTCCCATTAGTTTGTCTCATCTTACAAGATTTGAGTTCGCATCGAAGAATTAANAACCGTAGTTTTCCAAATCTGCTATATTAAACATCAGGAATAAAGTTCCCATTAGTTTGTCTCATCTTACAAGATTTGAGTTCGCATCGAAGAATTAAAAAAAACGGCAGGCGATAATGAACCTTCATGTTTTCGGCGACAACAAGCCACCGGTGAATAAATATCGCCCCACCGTCGCGTACTTCAAATTACTGAGATAACTGTGATTGCAGCATGTTGCGACTTGCAGGTATAGGTCTCGACAAGTTCTGCAGCGGCCAACGACGTGTAAACGCTGACTGATCGATTTGTCATGGTCACAGACTAAAGACGTGATATAGTCCATTCACGGTCACTTCGAACTTTTCTACTTCCGGGATATTTATCCGCCACACAGCAAACAAAGCTTAACCGAGTCTACAAAATGACACCAAAGGAACAACGCACTCAGTTTAATAATATTTTTTTCATGAGAACGATTTATTATTAAGAATTTTCTCTCAGCTTTTTATTAATTTTAATTTTTCATGAAATATAATTTATAAACGAAATATAAGGAAAATTTTAATTGAACCAAAAATACGGTAATATTATGTTAAATCTAGTATAAAACGATTGTGATACACGTAATATTTAGGAAACAACCAATGGGGTGATTTTTCAAAGGTTTGATTTGAAAAGTGTGGAGATACAGCGAACCGACTATAGACTGATTCTCGTCTTCTATGCACATCCCCAACATTCGCTCTCAAAAATTTCCAAAATAACTGCCAAAATTATATTTTGTATGTATATTATGTATCATATTAAATTACAAATTTGCTGTTTTATGGGAAAAAAGAAAACCTTTATCGAAACTGGACTGCACGGAATTTGCGCAACAACTTAGTAAAGAGTAGTGTACTGACATACCGGAGAACTTATTTAAGGAAACAACGTGACCTTGGTGGAAACCACGTGGTTCTGACAGCTGTGCAGGAAGAAGTGCAGTTCAACGTAGAGAGATTGGAGTGAAGAGTTTGGGGTGGCTCTTCATCGAGGTCTTGAAAGCCGCGGAGGGTGAAGCAAGGTGAGTACGGAGCAACGCCGGAACGTAATTTATGGGGGGAACGGGAGATCCCAGAGAAAACCGGCCAACCAGCAGCATAGTCCGGCACGATTCCCACATGCGAAAATCCGGATGTGTTCCCGTCGGGAATCGCATCCGGTTCGCGTTAGTGGGAGGCGAGTAGTCTAACCACTACAACACCGCGGCCCCCCAGGTCAATGTTGCGACGCGAAGTTGGTGACTGCACATTGGGCATGCGCACTCTACCCTGCGTTAAATCTTCAGCTGCACGCCTCAGCAAAATGGCGTCACTGGTCAGCAACATATCAGAACGCCGATCGCCAATCAGCGGCCTGGTTACTTACTTGCCAGCAAGCGGCGCAGCCAATGAGGGACGAGGCCTGTTCCCAGAGACTCGCGCAGTCGATCAGCGATTGGGTGCGCCAGCATCAAAGAAAACTGGAACGCCATTCCGCTTCTTTGTTCTTATCTATTCTGTGCTACTGTTCACATCTCTGGTACCCTGCGATCGAGCGGCTGCGGTGTTGCCAAGTTTGAGCGGTGTCATAGCGCTACTTAGCGGCAACACTGCTATCGCCGCATATTTGTAAGGAGATTTACAGGTCTTGGAAGGGTTCCGAAACAAGTTCCTCAAGGTTATTCAATGTACCAAGAGAGGGTTTTCTTTAGACCCAGCATGTTCGAACACCGTAACCCAAAAATTAACGAAATAATTTCTTCGAAGTTGTTTGTGTTACCCCGACAAAAACGTTTCGTGTGCGTTTCTTTGGTTGCAAAAATACACTTTTACTATACGTACATAAAATTTTGATCAGTCAACAGTACGTTCTTTTTTGCCTGGAGTTATAAGTTTCTTAGCCTTTCAAGAATGGTTTGCCAAATTTTTAATTAAATCTTTTGCACAAAAATAGTCAACAAATGTAATGTGTATTAAAATAATAAAAAATATAACTCGTAAAGATGGTAGTAAGGAAAGCGGCTGAGTGGCTGGGCGCTAGCACAATAACCCTTATGTATAGCGAATTGCCGCCCTCCCCTGGGAGAGACGGGCCCATGATACTCATTGACGAGGTAATTGCGTCTCCATTGTGCATTGTGCGGGGTCACCCCAGGCCCGCCTGCCAAGTGAGTTATAACACCCCCACCTCCGCTCCGTGGGCTACCAGGGGTGGCCCGGGCGAGGACGATAAGGCAGACATTCACCTGCACCTCATGTACTCCGTCGCCTCTAAGGGCAATCTCACTTAGGAGGAGTATGTACAAAAACATTTTCTGTGAGATCGTTGTTTTACGCGAATACGCCCATCTCGGTAAATAAATGTTCTGGAAATACAACTTTTCGCCAGAAAAAAAAATAAAAAAAATAGTTTATCTATTTTTTTAACGTTTTTAATAATAAGCGTATTCGCTGAGAAAAAAAGTGTGAAAATGGTTAAATATAGCATTTTTAAAGCTTGACTTTGCAGTTTCCTCAAGCGGTAATAGAAAAGTGCAACTCTACAGGCGTAGTATGATCTGTGGTCTTTCATCGCGTGTAATAAAGTGTCACTGTTACCGATGTAATTTGCACAGTACAGCACCACGACGGAAACACCGCACGCCTTGCACGTAGGGGCGATGAGGCGCCAGCGGGACGTGTAACTGTCGCCCGTATGGCTCCCTCGCTTCTTGTCCCTGAACGCGCAGCTACATACTACTTACTCTGAACTCGAGCGCTGCGTGTTGCCGAGCAGCGTCAGAATGGCGAGATCCTCCTTAAGGCCCCCGTCTACCTGGAACTTTTTCCCACGTTTAGGCCGAGAAGCGCGGGAGCGATAAGGGCGACACTGCCACGCGCATCACTTACGCCATCGCCGCTAAGCGCAAGGCTCTGAACTGGCGTGCAGTGTTCTCGTCGTGCTGCGTGTACCTATGGGACTTTCAGCGGTGACCATATTATTTTATTAGTGGGAAGTCTTTAGGAAGGTTCAGTGCAGGCCCCTATAGTAGTTTTGTATGTATCTGATGCGTGCATTTTGAGATACAGCGCCTTGGAAAGACCGTTTTTTAGCGATTTTGGAGTACTCTGAATTGATGTTTCTAACGTACGTGATATTTTGAAAGTACTTAACAGCTCTCGTCTGAAGTGTGTGTTCTTTTCGTAGATCATCACATTGGACGCACGCTTAATAGTTTCGTTGGAAAACGTGTATTTGGAACACTCTGCAACGCAGTTCAAGCGCCAGGTAGACGGGCGCCTTTAACTGCCCCAGTTGCAAGTAGACGTACGTATAATTTTTGACGTCACAAAAAAAAACTCTTTGGAACAGTACTCTGGCACGTGCATGACGGTGTGATGTGTCGAGAGCAGCGACAGTGTGTTTTTTGCTGACATTGTTGGCAGCAGCTCTGTTTATGAAACCGCGAAGTGTATCTCACCAACGAATGATGTCTTCTACCTCGCAGAGGAATTACTTCGCCGGACGCTCTTTTCTACAGTGTGCAGCGTAGGCCGTAGATCATCTACATCCGCTTACTGTACAACGTTATGTATAGCGTTTTCGCGGTATCATCACAATTTTCTGATTAAACCTTTGAAAAATCACCCCATGTATGAATTGTTCGTTATTTCCTGAATACGTATTCTATCGCAAGGTTTTATACCTCTTTTAAGATACGAGTAACTCGTTTTTGGTTCAATTATACATTCGCTTATTCCTTCTCTATAAATTATATTATTTCATTTATCATTATTATATGAACAAAATCAGTGAGAAAATAGGTGGGCTGGTAATGCTAAGTAAAAATTAGTTCTCATGCAACATATTTTTTTTTAACTGAGCACGCATGAATGCGGTGGTGCGTTGTTCCTTTGGTATAATTTTCTAGACTTGGTTAACCTTTGTTTGCGTCAGGCGAAGGAACAACCCGAAAGTAGAACTTCGGAAGGTCTTCAGAAGAGTTGGAAGTAACCACGAACGGACTCTGTATGTAGAATGTTGTGAATACCCTTATCTAATGTGTTGCAGTGGTGTATGGGGCAAGAATTAAGACGCTATTCGTCTCGCACCCAATTCAATGTACGGCTCCTGGCGTAGCAAGAAATATTTTCACGCGTTCTGTAGCCGATAAAGCAGTTGTTTCGTCGTTGCAGCCTATGAGTCGTTAGCTTTCTGTTCGGATATGGTAATATCACAGAGTAGATGCGTATACAGAAGGAAATGGTGTTGCGGTTAGTTTGATGTGACTGCGCGATGCTCTCGGAACGGGTCTTGTGTCTGATTCGCAGCCGCATGACACGAAAAGTTCCCCATTGGCTGGTCGGTTGGTGGGTAGGTTACCAAGCGCTGAATGAGGAACGGCGTGCCAACATTTCCCAGCCCAGTGACGCCATTTTTGCTAACGTGTCTGGCTGGAGCTTACGGTATAAGAGGCTTTTTCATATCTGTATTATTACGTACTCTGCGGTTTTATTAGCCATTCATAGAGACATGAAAAATTCGCGGATTAATTTTGGGACAAGCTAGAATTCAACACACGTGTGTCTGTATAACCTTATCCATTGGTTGAAGAACGGTGGCCCAATCGGCGCCTTCCACTGTGACAGCAGGCAACCAATACACAGTTGACATCGGCATATTTGTACATAAGACTGTAGGGTCTAGCCTGCAGGTCACTGAACTCGCGAATTTTTCAGGTCTCTAGCCATTAATCACTTAGAATAATAGCAAGGTTTATGAACGAGTTACCTGCAGGCAAGATCATTGGGCACTGGGTCTCGTATTGTAACAGTACCGGTAAGAAGTAACCTGCTTGCGCGTTATGTACATTAGTGTTCACGTAACGTGAACTACTGCACACAAAGGGCAGTACGAAAATCAGTTTACAACAATAAACTTAATAACTGTGCGCGAGCTTGTGTGTATGTGTGTGTGCATGGTTAATTCATTTTTACGGTTTGCTTTTTAATTTACTGCATTCAAAAATCCCAANGGGGGGGGGGGGGAGGAAAGGCATGTTACCCTCCACATATTCATCAAATACGCTATCGCCACGGGCTTTCTTGAAATCGTGAAGGAGAATACACATTCGTAGGATGTAACGTAAAGGCTGCATATTTTAAACGCATGGTAGATAACATAAACGCGAACTGTTTCTGTTTAAAAAATTTTCCACAGAACATCTTAAAACAGACAAGGTGTGTTCACGTCCCTGTGGAAGCATAAACAATGCTACCACACAAACGTGGTGCAAACGTAGTCTAAATATGTTATCTTGCGATAAAAATAATTCTTATAACATACTAGTTGCGAATATTGCTTCCGAGGAATCTCGCGAGTTGAAAAATGTTATTTTTTGAATCGGCTGACTTGATCGGAAACGTCGTATTCACTTCGCTTCCCCGCGGACGGCAAACGGGTTCGATTCCCGGCAGGTTCGCACTCGGATTCAAGGTGGCGCACGTTGCGGTTGGTCGGTGATGAGTTTTCTCGTGATCCTCCCGTTTTCCCCCGCCATCGCTGCTCCGTCTCCACCTCTTCACGGAATACCCAAGGTGACGGAAGTGAAACAGTCAAGCTTATACCGTGAACTGAAGCCGTACACGCCAGCAGAGAAAGACGTCACTCGCCCACAACATGTCGGAACACAGTTAGCCAATCAGCGCCTTGTAATTTTCTTGCCCGCCGGTGGCCGTGTTGGTGGACAATATTCCACGGCATGCAGTGGAACACACACTAGAGAACAATATCGGACAGTTATATACAAACAGCGTAGGCGAGTGTGCGAAAAAATAACCTAATGGCGAGAGGTATTCCTAGGGCCNCAATACTATATACACACCTCAGCTGTTGTTACGCCTCCATTGGCTGCTGGTGCCGTGTCCGTCTTTGACCAAGCCACTCAGGACTAAGTAACTCCGACACTGAACCTCCGTGATTCGTGCGCAAACTGTTAACACGGACCAGAACGTTTTTAGCCAATCAAAGAAGCTGGACGACCCTACAGTGCTTTGGACTGTATCTTGTCTCGAAATTTTTTTCGCGAAATATCAATGCCCCTACTTATAAGCTGTTCACGGTAAAGTTACCACTTTCGAAATCAACCTTTGAAAAACGTCACTGCCCCTTCCTATGTTTTGACGGGCACACCGAGTGGCATACGCACGACAACGTTGGCGACTACGGGGGGAAAGTAGTTCCATGTCTAAACGTTGAATTGAAACTGCTAGGTAAACGTTTCTGAACACTGAAATTATAAATTTTGCTGTATGTTTTTTGAATGTGTATTAGAGTCAGAATAAGCACATTTGTAAAATGTTTACATTCCTAATAATTACAGAGTTTCACTTAACCGACACGTGAACAAAGTGATAGGTCTATGGCAATGCTAATTGTACATACGGCGGAAGCATAGTCGGCGTGCGCACAAGTAGATCTTAGGCAGGGCTTTACAAAGTGCTCAGTTTACCGAGAACGGCCTTTACACAATAGTACAGACATCACGACTGAACTGCGAACTCGTATTCATTTCGTAATGTTGATTTCGCTAAATTCCCACAGAATTTATAATGTGGCGTAATTACGAGTTCGTAATTCAGACGCTGGGTTTGTATTGCTGCGTAAGTTCAATAGCCAGTTGGGTATATAGAAGTACTTTAGGACATTTCTTTTTTTTTTAATATAAAAAAGCTAGAAACACTAACAATACAATATGGCGTTTGAAGCATCCCCGCAAGTCCCATATACGCACCTTTTTAACAACGTAAGACTTCTCGCATTCAACAACCATTAAAATTAAAAAATAAGAAATCTGAGAACTGGCATTTTCGAGGAAGTGTGGTGGGCAAAAAAAGATCACGAATTCGGAAGCAAAGGAAAAATAACTCCGTAAAGAAGCAGTGGCGTGTACTCCGCGACAAAGTCGACCAAGAGAAGAAATGGGAGAGGAAAACAACAATAATATGGAAATATGTTATATATATATATATATATTGTAACTGTAGGGACAGGGATATCTGCAACAAGGTATGGTGCCGTCACCCGTGAAAGCCTCGTGTGCATGCAGTGAAGGTAATTGATGTTTGCTATATTGCACATATATTTATTAACAGACCTCAAATTGTATTATGCGTATCTTATAAAGTTTAAAATTTTTGTTTTAAAATATCCTACAGAGAATATCCAAAATTAAGTCCAGTACAGTTTTGGAAGCGTAGAAATTAATATGTTATTTGTTCACGACAGTTAAATGACACAGTGCTGAAAAATACTTCAAACTATATAAAATCTTAATTTCGAATGTATTTTTTGCGTAGTTGAAAAAAAATAATTTTTTTAAATCCGTCCCAAAAATTGCGCTTGTTTTTGACTTGTTAGAGAAAAGCGTTCATAAATATAGGTCACCCTATAAAGTAATGTTTTTACTTTCGTTGGCTTTGTATTCGGTTATGATGTGACGTAAAACACATGTTTTGTAATAGACGTTACGACAGTGTGTGTGTGTGTATGTGTCTGTGTGTGTGAACTTCCCAATTATCCACGACTGTCTTATGACTGTACCTGGGACAGAACTTTTGACCTTCCTACCCACTTTCTGGTCTATAGGACGCATAAGTAGACATTAGTAATCATGTCTTGTGAATGTAACATGATTCCGACCTGCGAATCAATTTCACCGGGCACCATTAGCCACAATACACAAGAATACTCTTAAAAAAATGGTCGGTTTTAGTTGCATTTAGTGGCTGAAAATAANGTCACCCGTGAAAGCCTCGTGTGCATGCAGTGAAGGTAATTGATGTTTGCTATATTGCACATATATTTATTAACATACCTCAAATTGTATTATGCGTATCTTATAAAGTTTAAAATTTTTTTTTTATGTTATCCTACAGAGAATATTCAAAATTTAGTCCAGTGCAGATTTCGAAGTGTAGAAATTAATATGTTATTTGTTCACGACAGTTAAATGACACAGTGCTGAAAATTACTTCAAACTATATAAAATCTGAATTTCGAATGTATTTTTTGCGTAGTTGAAAAAAAATAATTTTTTTAAATCCGTCCCAAAAATTGCGCTTGTTTTTGACTTGTTAGAGTAAAGCGTTCATAAATATAGGTCACCCTATAAAGTAATGTTTTTACTTTCGTTGGCTTTGTATTCGGTTATGATGTGACGTAAAACACATGTTTTGTAATAGACGTTACGACAGTGTGTGTGTGTGTATGTGTCTGTGTGTGTGAACTTCCCAATTATCCACGACTGTCTTATGACTGTACCTGGGACAGAACTTTTGACCTTCCTACCCACTTTCTGGTCTATAGGACGCATAAGTAGACATTAGCAATCATGTCTTGTGAATGTAACATGATTCCGACCTGCGAATCAATTTCACCGCGCACCATTAGCCACAATACACAAGAATACTCTTAAAAAAATGGTCGGTTTTAGTTGCATTTAGTGGCTGAAAATAANGCACCATTAGCCACAATACACAAGAATACTCTTAAAAAAATGGTCGGTTTTAGTTGCATTTAGTGGCTGAAAATAATATTTATAGTATAGTCATTTCTCAGTATCTTCACACTTTCTCAATCAAACCTTTGAAAAATTAATGTATGACGTGTTTGGTTTTTTCCTAAACATATTATGTATCACAAGTGTTGTATATCTCTGTTAACATAAAATTATCTTATTTGTGATTGAATTGGGTTTTTTTATTATATTTTATGTATAATGTATAATATTTCGTTTACAAATAACATGAATCAAAAGAGGGAGAAAATACGTGTGTTGGTAATGCCTAGTTAGAAATGGTTTGCATGCAAAATATTATTAAAGTGAGTGTGCACAAAAGCGGCGCGTTGTCCCTTTAGTGTAATTTTCTAGACTTGGTTAAGCTTTGTTTGCACGAGGCGGAGTAATATCCTGAAAGTAGAACTTCAGCAGTGCTTCATAAAAGATGGAAGTAACAATGAATGGACTATACGCATACTATGCTAAAAATGTAGTGGTGAACTGTTCAGGAGTTTGGAAGTGTGTGTTCCCTCCAAAGGGGAAGACTGATAATACGTGCGATAGTTTCTACGAAGAGGGTAGTGGGTGGGGGGTGGTGGAGGGCTGCACCAGCAGAGGGTAGGTGGGGTGAGTGACAGCGCACCGTGTCAGCTTGCCAGGGGGGAGGTTGGCGGGGGAGGTACTAGACGATAGGCCGCCTCCCTAGAGAAGGCTCTGATCAATACCTCGATAGGTCGAAATACACTCGCGATACGAGCTCGGCGCGAGAACCGCCCACACGACAGTATCGAGCCAATACCACCACCACCTACAGCAATGACCACAAACACAACACGGTGTATTAAAAAAAAAAATTATATTTTAAATACAACACCCTGATGCAGTCCTCTACGTCGTCACGGAAAACAGCGTGTTTATATTTATAGAGTGAAAAATGTTTTTATTTATTTAAAGTTCTTTGTTTTCCACATTCCCAGATGGTTTCACTTTAGAGAGTATCTTTCCTCTACTTCTCATGCCGTCTTCAATTTGGCAATTGTTGTTAACAAATGGTCACGTGACACGTTTTGTCTACAAAATCTATGACGTATTTTTGTAATTCGCGTAGAGCGTTTTGTCAGCTCCGAAGCTGACAAATTACAAAATACCAATTATTAAACCCCCGCCATATTAGTTTTGCCTTTTTGAAACGTTTAAATACGCATATAGACTAGGAATAAACAAATGTGTATTGCACTCACAATATTTATTTAACAAAGCAAGTTGCTGAAATTTTTAAAATAGTTATTTTATCATGACAAAATTTTTGTTAAGTAACAATTTCACATCATATTGGTTTCATTTTGTTAATTTTAAATTTTAAATGGCCTTGGAAAAACTTTTAGGGAATAATTACTGTTTATTTCAATACTTCGTTTACTTTTAACTTTGGAATAATAATGACATCCAAATAATAGCAGCATCGCGCGCTAGACAGCTGAATGTCATGGTGTTCCGACCAAACTTACCAAAATGCTAAATAAAAATTACCAAAAATGAAACTCGAAATACGCCGAACAGACACGGCGGAAATCTGGAACAGCCACTCAGAAACCGTAATCAGATGATTCTACTCCCGGAAAAAAACAGACTCAGTCGATATTTACCAGAAGTTCCCTATTTCACAAGTTTTATACTAATAATTTCATTGATTATCAACGTATATTGTTGTAGCAGCCTGCGATGTTTAAATGTACGTTCAGTGGTTTCTCTATCCATAGTTTCTCAGGGGACTGTAAAAAAATATTTCGATACACGCTAACTTTCAATGAATGTGGTCTTTAAATGCAGATAAATAAAAAAATGGGACCACAGTATATGTTCCATGGATGCAGGATTTCAATCCATCGGAATTCAATACACAGAGAACATTAATTTCAATTATAAGAATGATAGGTAATGTGGGTACAGTAGGTGCACATAAAATAAGTCATAAAAATATTTCTTAAGATTATTACTAATTTTTATGACAAACAACCAGAATAATTGTATAATAAGGCTTGCTTGACGAAGGTTTTATTTTTTTTCTTTCAAAATGCGCTTTTTGTAGCATCCAGAATGGAAATGTGCTTAAATTTTAATTAAAACAGACTCACTAATTTATTTTGTAAATTCTTCCTTCAAATGTAACATGAACCGCGCCTTTATGGCAGTTCCGGTGGTGTGAGTAGGCTCTAGGGTGCAACGAGTGGAACATATGGTACAGTCGGGTGCACGCCACATTGGAAACCACTATCCTTCAGCCTTAAAAGAACTCGCTAAGTTCCCGGGACTATACACGTCACACTTGAAACATCAGTGTACTCGCCGTCCGGTAAAGTGAGCACTTTCGAAAACCTTCTCATTTGGAATAACCGTCAATAAATATATTTCATTTTAACCTCGGGCATTAACTTTCAAGTGTGGTGGAATATACATACTGTGTTTATTACTTACGTGGCAATATTTGCTTAAAAAAGGCGGGTAAAGGATAAAAAAAAAATGGCTGAAAGGAAAAAGTAACTAGGGCCTCAAAAGTGCTCACTCTACCGTGAACAGCCAATACTTGTGTGCACATTGTGTATTCTTCCGCCATATATACAATTAGCATTGCAATGGGACTCGTCCCTTTGTTCATGCGTCGTTCAAGTGAAAACGTGAAGCTATCATAAAAGGAACTAGTTTACTAATTTGCTGATTCTCACAATTATACGCATTAAAAAACATAAATTATGTTTACCTAACACTTTTAATTCATCGTTAATAAATGGAACTACTTTCCTTCCGTCGTTACCAACTTTACCGGGCGAATGGCACTCGGTGTGCTTGTTAAAATACGCGCAGGCGGGAGCAGTGGCATTTTTCAAAGGTTGGCTTGAAAAGTGCGAGGCTATCTCGTGGACGCGTGGTGACGTTGCGGACGATGCCAGTTCGGGAACCTACGGTCCCTGGCGGCCACAGCCCCCTCTGCGTGAGGGAGAGCGCCAGCCAATCAGCAGCGTGCGGCAGGGGTGGGAAAGGGGTGCACGCAAACTGCAGTGCCGCGAGGGTGGGTCGTACGTAGGTTCTTGATTGAAACATCTCGCCTAGAAAATTATTCCTTTTGCCGGAGCTTGCAGCGAGGGGGGGAATACACTCCACTCAGCTCGAGTAGGGAAATACGAGCCCACTGTGCAACGCCGTAATACATCTGAGTCCAACGAGACTCGTTAAGTGGCCTCAGCTCTTGTTTTAGAAAATTACACGTAAGGCATGAAAACGAAATTCAGAGTTTCGAGGTGATGGCGGAGGACTTCTGAAATATTCACAACAACTACGGAAAAAAACGTCCAAAACACCGCCTTAAGGTGGCCGCCTGGTTGAAAGAATTTTGCACGTCTGAGGCCTAAAAGCGTGGGAGCGATAGGGGCGACCGAGATATGCGCATCAATTCTCTCGTCGCCTCTACGGGCAAAGCACAGAACCGGCGTGCAGTCTTGCCGTCGATAACGCGCCTCTATGAGACTTTCAGAGGGAACCATTCCATTTTATGACGTTATAATAAAAATAAAGGTTTGATGCACGTTCGTATTCCTTTTTGTAATGTTTTGTACCGGAGTGTACATACCTGAAAATGACCGCGAAAGCACCCGTTTGGGCCATTTTCACTATCACAAAAAAAACATGCTTTAGAGACAAATGGAGGAACTGAAAAAACGTATACAGATGCGCAACGTTTCTTAAATGCTATTCGTAAGCAGACCTCACTCAGACACGTTGGACGGTTTTTTTAATGAAACGTTTTCAGCTGGAGCTTTGCACACCGTTCGGCGGCCTACCCAGGCGACCACATTAACAAAGATATTTTACTGCAAAAATTAATTTTCTACCAACTTTGCATTATTTGAGTCTGTACCGTATGACCTTTCCGCTAAGTCTGGCGCTTATTATTTCATCGTCGATCTGTGAAGTCTGTAAGGTGCTTAAATGTTAATCACTGATTACCTTAGACTTTTTACCAGATTGGTTATTTAAGAATCTTATATTTAATCACTGGTTAGGAAAAAACTTACTTGTAGCCATTTAAACTTACAATAGGCCATGGCTGGGCTACAGAAGAAGAAGTGAGTGAGTTGAGAGATTTTGGCGCCTCTTAACGTCGAGGTCTTGAGAGCCGATGAGAGTGAAGCGAGGAGAATGATGCAGCAGCACCAGAATGCAAGGGCGGGGAAACGGGAGATCCCCGAGAAAACCCGCTGACTAGCGGCATCGTACGGCACGATTCTCACATACGAGAATTAGGGAGCAATCCCGCCGGGAATCGAACCCAGATAGCATTAGTGGGAGGCGAGTAGTCTAACCACTACACCACCGCGGCCTCCCACATCAGAAGAATTTAAATGCGTATTTGCAAAATCAACTAATTGCGTATGTGAGATTAGATCACATCGTTATTAACATGCTAATGTCATATACACTGCGTAAACAGCCAGTTCATTTATGGTTTTCGCAGTCGTGTACAGAACCAACGTGTTTTTTGTTTTTAGTATTGTTAAGGCTGTTCATCAAGAATTTAAAATGTCTATATTTATAGTTTAACGACTTAATATCAAGTGCAGGTCTAATAAAAAAGAAAATAAGCGGTAAATTAATTTCAAAAACTAAAACTAATAAAACATTTAATTCTTAATTTTATATATATAGTGGTGTCAAATTTCAAAATTGTACCCAAGGTAAAATAGAGATCAAAATATTTTTCAATGCCACTAAGAAGCCATACATATCTATAAATTCATTCTACGTTTAACGATAAACTTGTAATCTAAAGGGGCTAGAAGTTAGGATCTAATCGTACACGAAAAAATCGCTGCACTTCAGAAAATTTTTTCTAGGAGTTCTTGTGATTCCACGAAACATTTTAGTTAATTCAAATACACTTGTTTCGTTAACTTTTAAAAATTTTTCTCAACCAAGATTTGTATTCAACATCTTTATAATTAAGGTAATAATGTTTTATAAGTTATTTTTCTGTTCTTCTGGCACTACAACTTAATTACTGCCAATGCCACGCTTTAAAAAATTTAAAATTCCTAGCTTTTTATTGGTGGAAAGCCTATTTCAAAGTTTGGTGCGAAACCATCGAGTTCCTTTGTATGAATCTGACACGAACATTTTGAGATACAGCTCTTTGAAATTTCCGTTTTTAGCTATGTCGGAGTGTTCCAAAATTGTGTTTCTATTGTGTGTAATGTCTTTAAAGTAATTGTGTTTCTAATGTGTGTAATGTCTTAAAGGAATTGTGTTTCTAAGGTGTGTAATGTCTTGAAAGTAATTGTGTTTCTAATATGTGTATTGTCTTAAAGGAATTGTGTTTCTAAGGTGTGTAATGTCTTGAAAGTAATTGTGTTTCTTATGTATGTAATGTCTTGAAAGTAATTGTGTTTCTAATGTGTGTAATGTCATTAAAGTAAGTGTGTTTCTAATGTGTGTAATGTCTTTAAAGTAATTGTGTTTCTAATATGTGTATTGTCTTAAAGGAATTGTGTTTCTAAGGTGTGTAATGTCTTGAAAGTAATTGTGTTTCTTATGTATGTAATGTCTTGAAAGTAATTGTGTTTCTAATGTGTGTAATGTCATTAAAGTAAGTGTGTTTCTAATGTGTGTAATGCCATTAAAGTAAGTGTGTTTCTAATGTGTGTAATGTCATTAAAGTAATTGTGTTTCTAATATGTGCATTATCTGAAAGGAATTGTGTTTCTAATGTGTGTAATGTCTTGAAAGTAATTGACGAGCAAAGCTTAAAGTGTGCGTTCTTTCTGTATGTCAGCACATCAGGCGCATGTCTAATATATTAGCAAAAATACATGTATTTCAGAGATTGTGCAACGCAGTTCAGTCGCCAGGTAGGCGGGCCTATCACCTGGAGGAGTAACGCCATAAAGAGACGAGTAGTCGTTTAAAGCGATGTCAGAAGCTGGTCGTCTTAGTCGAGGATGAATATAGAGTAAGGACACTTGTAGATAAGGAAACTGCTATAAGCGTCTATCCAGTTAACCCTAGCGTTGCTCAAAGATCCGCCGATTGTATCTGGTCAGCACTCTGCTTCACTGAGAGAACTTACATAATATCTCTTCTCTCTCTCTCTCTCTCTCTCTCTCTCTCTCTCTCTCTCTCTCTCTCTTCAAAAACGAATGTCAAAAGAATCCGGATATGGAATGACTAGACTAACTAACGTCAAAGTTATGGAGGTATGGAGAAAGATGGCACGTGTATGCTCAGGTAGGAAATATGTGTGTGCTGTATACATATATATTCATGCATATATATACTTATATATACACATATATAAGCTCTGAAGTACATGCAGGTGCTCTTACTTCCGGTATGTCCCCCTCAGCCAACGTGTGTTTCCGTGAGAAGGGCCCATAGTGTCGACCTCCACTCGTGTATCTCATTGGCTCACGTCTTGCATGCATGCCTGAGGAGGAAGTAACATAAGCCCTGACATTTCCTGGGGCTGCTGCACGTTTTCATTTTTTTTGTTCAGTGAAAATTAAGAGTATTCATGGAAACTATCTCACGCACGAGAAGCCCGCTCAAAGTTGGGATGTTCTCGCAGCTGCTTGAATAGAGCTAACATGTCGTGGCGACTTCGTAACACAATACAAACATCAATTCGTGAACTTATATTCACTGCTTTGTAATAATTAGCAAAACGCTGCGTAATTTCATTGCGATTTAGTAATCTACGATGTATCTCTCCGTGCAAAGTACAACTCGTCAAGAATGTATCCAGCTTAAAACGTACATGGAGAAGACTCGCACGAAGTAAGGTCACCACTTCTAATTTAATAACCAAAAATTAATTAATCACAAGCACTTGTCGGATATCACAGACAAACGTTAATCATCGTCACAAGCCCG
>NQII01004122.1:122642-153193 GCA_002778355.1 Clitarchus hookeri
AAGCTGTGGACACAAAACTTCAATGCGCTTGCGAAGGACGATAAAAAGCAGCACTGCTGAAGAAGTCTGTAAAAAAGGCAATAGACAAGCAGACATTTTTCCTTTTCTTGCTTCCTCTTTGCTGTCGCCTGTGTTGCATGGAGTACAAGAAAACCAAGGGGTAAAAAAACCGCGTGCGGAGTTTGATCAGCTCGATTTTCCATGTGCTCGGCGGCTTCAATTTGTTTTCGTAGCTTTGGCAACCGTGGTTCCCCTTCTCCCTTCAATTACACGAAAATACCCCCTTTTTTTTTTCTAATATATGTAGTTGGCGCGGTTGGCACCAGGAGCGCTGACGCCACAGAGACCGGATCGATTGTTCCAGTCGACAGTGGTCGACTTCGGATTGGTCGATTCGTCGGAATCGAAGCGAGGGAGTAACCTGAAACATTCCTGAAATTTAAATAATTTCACATTAATAAATGACAGGACTGGAGAATGAACTTTGTCCTAAGTGTTTTCCAAGTACCGCTACTGTGCCCGTATTGGTTCCTGAAGGGTGGAACTCGTCACACCTGTGATTATTTTATAATTGATGAATTCTCTTTCGAAATTCCCGAAGTACTTTCACTCGATGGTCGTGCAATATATCTTTTATTTTATGTTTATTTGTCGATGTCCGATTAACGGCATGTGTTGAATCTATCCGATGCTTTCTACCCGAAGCCCCAGTTTGTGAACTTATTCTTATGTACTGACTGAACTTAGTCGAATTTAGATTTTCATAATAAGTGGCACTCTATTTAAACATCTTGATATTATATTACACTGCAATTCGATTCAGTGATTTCTTCTCCAACATGCTTTAAAATAAAAACACTTAAACTAACTTGAACTCTCTTTATTTTACTGCATACACTTGTGGGGCGGGGCGGTGACAGAATTCCAATTAAACCTATCATCACACAGGAGAGCTTTGTTTATCTTTCTCCGTGAGATGAATATTAAGTTATATTAAAACGGTCGTAAAGACAAGTGCAAGAAGGCGAAACAAGGGTGATATAATAACAAAAAAAAAAACAGTGTTTTTTTTTCTAAAACATCAAACTCCCTTATTGCACAATACCCGCTACAATTAATTGTCCGTTTCGTTCGTAAGAAGTTGTGTGCAGTTCTCTCTGACGACACATAATTAGGTCATTTGAATGCTGAGTACTATGATGGTTCAGTGATGTGTCAAAGTAACAAGTGCCACGTGAACGACAATAATGTACAGTGCTGGACACGAAGGGGATCGTAATACACCCCCTTGAAAACATTGTGCTTTGATCTTTGCAGTTTGTTTTGACTATCGCAACTTGAAATAAGTTATTTCTCTGAGTTTTGTCTACACTTAGCTCATGTAATTGTATTGATAAAGTACAAGAACAATTTTAATTTAATTTGCAGGATAAACAAAGAATGTTTTACGTTTTATATTTATTACACACGCTATTTGGTTATCACTTTTGGTTTCTTCCCTCTCAAGCCACTAAATATAACCACCCTTAGAAAATTGTTGGTGTACTGCAAGTCTGTCAAAATATTATAAGCAGTTTTATGTTGCCCGATTATAGATTATAAAAAGATACGCGATTTCCGTATGTATATTTATTCTTGCTGATACTGAAAATACTTAATAATGAGTTCATAAGAAACTCTGATTGATGACTGGCTGGCTAACTGCACATAAGGACGTGGTACGTTCAATTATTTCCAACCCTTAGAAACGAGGACATAATAACCGGATTCCAATAAACATCACATCCCTTCCCACCAAACTTCAAAAAAATTAATAAGTCACGAAATTATTTTACAGGTTGCAGTTTTTTATATGATCCTCAAAGGCATTAAGGACATTCTGCGTTTGAAGTAACTTAAAACTTAACTTTGTGTAACAGACTTGAGCGAAATAAAAATAACAGCTGCAAAGATGCTTAAAATGCAAAGTGCATATTGGCCCAAATAAAGATTTTTTTTTCATTGGTTGCTCTCTGGATTCCCGCTTTACACAGACGGTCAATCAGGAAGCGGCTTATTTACTTGTCTAAATGTAAATTAAAAAAATTGAAAAAGTGTAAACATCTGTGTTTCAGTGAGGATTCGAACCCAAGAGCTCTGCTCTTCAAACTGGANCAAAGATGCTTAAAATGCAAAGTGCATATTGGCCCAAATAAAGATTTTTTTTTCATTGGTTGCTCTCTGGATTCCCGCTTTACACAGACGGTCAATCAGGAAGCGGCTTATTTACTTGTCTAAATGTACAGTAAAAAAATTGAAAAAGTGTAAACATCTGTGTTTCAGTGAGGATTCGAACCCAAGAGCTCTGCTCTTCAAACTGGANTAAAAAAATTGAAAAAGTGTAAACATCTGTGTTTCAGTGAGGATTCGAACCCAAGAGCTCTGCTCTTCAAACTGGAGTCCCCAACCTACAACACGACGAGGGCGACGCGTGTTTAGCCTCGCTCGAGGTGTCCTTGACCTTTGATCCTGTACACTTCCTGGGTGTGAAGAGAGAAGCCAGCAGGCGTCAACTTCTTGCTGACAGAAGGAAGGAAGAGGAGTAGCGGGTGGGGAGAGGGTGGGGGGTCTCAAACTCTCTCTGACACTACCCACGTTTATTTAAAATATCATCCCTCTCATTCTGTGCGTTGTATGTTCATGCATGCGGTTATACACTCGTGAAACGCTTACCTCGTGAGAGCCAAGGTTTTACATATTTCAATAAGATAATTTCTGCTAAAGTATCGCTGTTTTTTGGTTATGTAAAGACCTATAAACAAGATACATTTTACACCGAGAGAGAAAGGTTTCTTCCAGCAACAATATATTTCATTTTGTATACGGGCAAAAATTTTTCTAGGTGCCCCAATATAATATCTTGTTAGTAAACAAAACTTGAAAAGCTACAAAATCATTTTTTTTTCATCCAGCAAAATAAACGCTAGAATAAAGAAAACCTCTGCGTTGAAGCAACGGCATTGTTTGACCGCTCATTTGACTCCCTTCGTTAGAAAATACAGATCAAAAGTTTGTTAGTGAATTTTTTTTTTTTTTTTTTTTTTTTTTTTACAATTAGGGAGGTATGAGAGTTTGTTAGTGCATTTATTGACACTTAATAATAGTATAAACATCGGAATAAAACCAGTTTAACAGGAATCCAAGCAGTAAGGCTGTAAAACTTTAAAAGCTGAAATAATTATTCGCGCACGTCGTCCAGTGTTTGAATTATGTAACTTAAGGCACCCGTCTACCTGGAACTNCTTAATAATAGTATAAACATCGGAATAAAACCAGTTTAACAGGAATCCAAGCAGTAAGGCTGTAAAACTTTAAAAGTTGAAATAATTATTCGCGCACGTCGTCCAGTGTTTGAATTATGTAACTTAAGGCACCCGTCTACCTGGAACTTTTCCCACGTTTAGGCCGAGAAGCGCGGGAGCGATAAGGGCGACACTGCCACGCGCATCAAGTACGCCATCGCCGCTAAGCGCAAGGCTCTGAACTGGCGTGCAGTGTTCTCGTCGTGCTGCGTGTACCTATGGGACTTTCAGCGGTGACCATATTATTTTATTAGTGGGAAGTCTTTAGGAAGGTTCAGTGCAGGCCCCTATAGTAGTTTTGTATGTATCTGATGCGTGCATTTTGAGCTACAGCGCCTTGGAAAGGCCGTTTTTAGCGGTTGTGGAGTACTCTGAATTGATGTTTCTAACGTACGTGATATTTTGAAAGTACTTAACAGCTCTCGTCTGAAGTGCGTGTTCTTTTCGTAGATCAGCACGTTGGACGCACGCAGTTTGGTTGAAAAACGTGTATTTCGAACACTCTGCAACGCAGTTCAAGCGCCAGGTAGACGGGCGCCTTAAATAATATCAGCCTCTCGTCAGTGCTGACGTCAGTGGAGGTCACTCTTTCACGTACGTAGCACCAAACAAATCTTTAGTTGCATTAACAAAAGCTTTGTTTGTGCCAACCAAATAAGAACAACAAAATAATTTGCTTTCAACAACAAAACATTTCATTGTCCCTATAGAAACCATTAAAATGGCCGCCGCAAACAAACGCTGTTTGATTCAACGAAACCTTCTTTTCTCAATGTAAAAAGAACGAGAGGGAAGCAGTATATGTGCAATAAGTAGGGGCCCTCAGTATAGGTTATAAATACTTGTTACTACTATAGGGTATTCACGGTGAAGTGAGCACTTTTAAAAGCCCTCTAATTTAGAATAATAGTCATTTAATATATTTTATTTAGCCTTAGACGTTAACTTTTGAGTGCGGTGGAATGTACACACTGTGTTTATTACTTACATGGCAATATTTGTTTAAAAAGGTGGTTAAAGGATAAAAAATGGTTGAAAGGAAAAAAAAGTAACTAGGGCCTCAAATGTGCTCACTTTACCGTGAACAGCATATAACTGAACTAGTGATCAGCAGCGGTTTATCAACCCGGGAGTGACGTCTCCCCCTCCCACTACCCCCCACCCCCCTTATCTAGTACTCGTTGCCTATGGAGAAGCCATGAACTAGAGGCTGTACACATTAAAGTGAGCGCTTTTGAAAGCCCTGCTTGAGATCTACTTGTACCCACGTTGGGTATTCTTCCGCGTTACGTAAAATCAACACTGCCATCACTTTGTTCGTGCGTCGGTCGAGTGAAACAGTGAGATTATTAGAAAAGTAGATGTTTTACATATCTGCTATTTTCTACACTTAGATGCATTAAAAAAAGGGATAGAAATAATTTAAATTATCACAAATGGTTACCCATGGCTGTTAATTCGACGTTAAGACATGGAACTACTTTACCTCCATCGTTACCAACTTTACTGGGCTCATGTCACTCAGTGAGCCCATTAAAATATACACAGTTAAGGACAGTGAAATTGTTCTAAGATTGATTTCAAAAGTGCTGACTTTACCGTGAACAGCGTTTACATAGAATGTCCAGTGTTGCTACGACAAACATAACTTTGTGTATTTATTTATTTCAATGGTAAGTATACTTCCCCACGTGGTTCCAGCCAATGTCTTAACTGGTGACCCGTTTAAAGCCCCCACCTCTCTCTACATTTTTTTTTGGGAGGGTACCGCAGTTTTTTTTTTTATTTAGCTTGGACGAAGAAAATGTCTCTTCCCTCCAGAGCAAACACAAAAACTTGACGATGTTATGCGGAATTCCTCACACAAACAAATAAACTATCGCGAAGTTTCGAAACTACTCACGTGCATTTTCTTAGAACAGCGAAGGAACATGCATCTTCTGCATGATCACACGCAGCGACGCAACATTTTTGGAGCATATAAATAAATGTTCTTCTCGAAGCTATAACTCTGTGTAATATATGTATATACATCCAGTGGCATAGGCAGAAATCTAATTTGGGGAAGGGAGAGAGGGGGTNCCTCCAGAGCAAACACAAAAACTTGACGATGTTATGCGGAATTCCTCACACAAACAAATAAACTATCGCGAAGTTTTGAAACTACTCACGTGCATTTTCTTAGAACAGCGAAGGAACATGCATCTTCTGCATGATCACACGCAGCGACGCAACATTTTTGGAGCATATAAATAAATGTTCTTCTCGAAGCTATATAATTTTAACCAAAACTCTTGCACGGGCATTGATGCGGCTTATGGAGTCCGTATTATTCTGCTACTAGTGCATTATATTATTTGCGCTTTACAAAGTCTTAAAGAATTTGTTTTATAATGTATTAATATTTTTTTTAATTAGGAGATCACAAAAAAGAAGAAATTATGCTATTTATACTGTATTTATATATGTATATAGAGTATTTAGTACTCTGTGTAATATATGTATATACATCCAGTGGCATAGGCAGAAATCTAATTTGGGGAAGGGAGAGGGTTTTTTTTTCATTGATAAAGCAGCACCTACAAACTTTTTTTTCATCTGAAGAGCAACAGTAGATGTAGACACGTGTATTATTTGTCATACCAATTTTTACTGTCTAATTATTCCATTTTATTTACCTAATTTCTCATTTTACTAATAACTAACTATATGTATAATGTCATTAGAGGGATTATGGGGAATTTGGCACATCGGGACATGGGACCGGAGCGTCGGAGCTGTTCGTGCTCTGTCATTCTGGTCGGCCGGCGGCCATCTTAGATCCACGTGACCTCAAGCTGTAACTTTCGATCCTCCCCCCCCCAAAAAAAAATCCACAACGTTTATAAAAAATTATATAAAAAATATTTAAAAACAATAAAAAAATTGATTTAAAAACTTTATTTAANCTTTATTTTAAAAAAAACTTAAATTTCTGGAGGGGCCACATACCCCCTTCGAACATACTCATACCACCATCTTGGTCGGTGCAGTCCGCCATTTTAGTAGGCGCAGCCTTCCGCCATATTGGTCTGTGCAGTCCGCCATCATCGTAGTCATCACAGCCTAGAAATTTAAGTTTTTAAAATAAATTTTTAAAGTGAATTTTTTTGATAATTTTGAAATATTTTGTTTATTAATTGTTTGTTATAAATGTTTTGAATTATTTTTAATTTTTTTAATTTTTCGGATTTTTGGGGTTCTAAGGTCAAGGTCACATGGATCATGATGGCCGCCGGCCGACTGGAATGACAGAGCACGAACAGCTCCGACGCTCCGGTCCCGATTTAGTCCTTTTTNATATATATATATATATATATATATATATATATATATATATTTGTGTCCCCTTCAAAGTTAGAGAAGAGAAGAGGGAGGGTGGTTGAGTCCAGATTTCCCCGCCTTACTCTGCCCACGTCTTTGCATATATTAATTTTATCTCGTAAAACTTTAAATGTCTCTGTAAACGAACCATACTCAATATTTCTGAGAAATTTCTTTATGGTGTTTTAGTGGCATTAAATTTTATTTCTAGATACAAACAAATATTTTAATTATTTTAAGAAACGACATAAGGTTGAAATTTCCATATTTTCGTTAAAATTAGTCTATAAAATAAAGTTTCCATTAATTCTCTTTTTTATACTGGACCGGTGTATGATATATCACAAAAACATAAAAATATGTTATAAATATAGAAAATCATTGCAGACGCTTACACAGTTTTAAGCCTTCTCTTCCTGTAACCATTTAGCGTGTTTTGTAATTGCAGCATTTACGGAGCGTCAGCGCGGCAGTAGCACTTGCGTTGTAGTTAGTCAATGAACCAGCTTCAAGTATTAGGCCTATACAGGTTGTTCGCGCTGCATTGGGCATTTCAAAAGCTCTTATTAAGGGTACTGCCTACCAACTGGTAGCTGCGAAATTTTAATATAAGATTCCATGTTAAAGAAATTTCGTAACAGTGCGTTAATTTCAAAGATAAGCGTTTCAAACGCGAAATATATTCATCCCTGCGAGCGTGCATTTTCAATGTAGATAGGTAGTATGTACTTCTTTGTAAAACATAAATTTTAAAAAGTCCTTGCAAACAGACTAGACGTGTTATGCAAACATCTTCCCTGTGGGGAACTTCTCCTAAAACATTCGTGAAGAATACGTTTTGTTTTTAACACCTATTTTTTTAAATTAACTCACTCAAGCGAAATTTTTCTTTAACACGGGATTTCCTATTTAAATTTCGCAGCTGCCAGACGGTAGGCGGCCCCCTTAAGCTTGTGTATTCTTCCGCCTTACGTAAAAAAAAAAANTTAAATTTCGCAGCTGCCAGACGGTAGGCGGCCCCCTTAAGCTTGTGTATTCTTCCGCCTTACGTAAAAAAAAAAAATCTTATTATCGCAACGCAGTTGGCGTGCCAGCCGCCGGTAGCGGCGACAGTCGATATACTAGGCGGTTCGATTCGTCGCCGCGATTAATCGAAGGGGAAGGCGGCGGCGTGGGAGGGCGAGACACCTGCGCAGAGCCCCCGCGCGCACTTCAGGAAGTGACCGCTGCCAACGGCCGGCGACAGGAAGCGGCNGGCGAGACACCTGCGCAGAGCCCCCGCGCGCACTTCAGGAAGTGACCGCTGCCAACGGCCGGCGACAGGAAGCGGCTCGTTTCCCGCCGGCCGTTCCTCGCGCAGCAGCTGCGCCGGCCGGGGTAGAGTGCGCGCGAGCGTTGTCGCTGCCAATTCATATTGCTATAGGCTGTCTGCTCGCGGTAAAGTGAGCACTTCTGAGGACCTGGTTACTCTTTCTTTCTAGCAGTTTTTTTNTGCTATAGGCTGTCTGCTCGCGGTAAAGTGAGCACTTCTGAGGACCTGGTTACTCTTTCTTTCTAGCAGTTTTTTAAAATCCTTTAACAACCATTTTGGATATATATTGTCATGTAGGTAATAATTACAGTGTGTATATTCCACCGCACTCGGAAGTTTTACGTCGAAGGTTAAAATAAAACATATTTATTGACTATTATTCCAAATGAGAGGGCTTTCGAAAGTGCTCACTTTACTGTGAATAACCTATAGTCGACTTTCTATATTCTATTCACGGTTTCTTCGCACTTTTTTAATCAAACCTTAAAAAAATTACCGCTTGTACGACGTGTTTGCTTGTGTTCTAAATATGTCATGCAACACAAGCTCTTTACTTATGTTGACATAAAAGTATCATGTTTTTTGGTTAAAATTAACGTTCACTTATATTTAATCAATAAATTATAATATTTCACTAATAATTAATACGAATAATAACAGAGGCAAAATATTGTTACTCGCCGACTGACGCACGGGGCGGACAGTGCGCGCGGTCCGGCTCTGGGAGGAGGGGGTTGAACAACTGCCACTTCCCCTCCCCACAGGCAGACCCTCTCACGGTCCCGTCGCCAGACGGGGATGATTGACAGCGGCGACCTGGCTGACATCACAGCTC
The DNA here is from genome assembly GCA_002778355.1 of Clitarchus hookeri. Lineage (NCBI taxonomy): Eukaryota > Metazoa > Arthropoda > Insecta > Phasmatodea > Phasmatidae > Clitarchus > Clitarchus hookeri. The sequence goes on from NQII01004122.1 coordinate 131,494, forward strand.
CTCCTCCTCCCCCTACACGAGAAGCCAACGAGTTTAGAGGATGCGCAAGAATATGCTGTTAACTAGGACCCTCTGCGCAAAGCGGCATTTAGAGAAATTTCTGGGCGATCGCATACGACCCTATGAACATTGCAGTGGTCCAAAGGTGGGGAGTCTTTGCTAGTGGATAACTGGTTTAGTGCGGTAACCGGACGAAGTCTGTGGAGGACGGACGACGACGGGAGATTGCGAGGTGACGGTGGACGAGACGTTTGTAGTGTGAAAGGACGAGAGGGCGTGAAACCCGACGAGTGAAGGCTACTGTGCGTGAGGGCGATCGGAGAACTCTAGAACATTGCCAGGGGCCTGATAACTTGAGATAATTGTAAATTGTACTTATTGAATTTGTTAATTATAAATATCAAGAGGTATCAATTTATTGTGTTACACTAAGACGAGAGTATTTTATTTGTAATTATTGTACATGAATTAGGAAATTATAATTAACTCTTTTCTCTAATTAAGACCTCCATCATTAACGAACCTGTTTTAGCCCACTGACTNAATTAGGAAATTATAATTAACTCTTTTCTCTAATTAAGACCTCCATCATTAACGAACCTGTTTTAGCCCACTGACGTTAAGAAATTCTAACAATAGGTGTGTTTGTAATGCCTTGTAAGAAGTAGTTCTCTTGCTAAATGCTATTAAACTGAGTGCACACGAATACGGCGCCTTGTCCCTTCGGTGAAATTTTCTAGACATCGTTAAGCTTTATTTGCACGAGGCGGAGGAATCGCCTAAAAGTAGAACTTTTAGTAAGACTTCAGAAAAGTTGGAAGAATCCGCNTTTATTTGCACGAGGCGGAGGAATCGCCTAAAAGTAGAACTTTTAGTAAGACTTCAGAAAAGTTGGAAGAATCCGCGAGTGGACTATAAACTGTAATGGAAGATTTTGACCATTAGGGTGTTCACGGTAAACTGAGCACTATTGAATGCCTTGCTTAAGTTCTAATTCCATGCACATTGGGTATTCTTCCACCATGTGTAAAATTGACATTGCCAGAGGCCTGATCACTTGATTCATACGCCGAGCAAGCGAAACTATAAACATTATTACAGCAGTAAATATTTCACAAATTTCACAATTTACTTATTATTACACGTGTATGCATTAAAAAAAGCGATAGAAATCATTTCAGTATTCACAAACAATTTTGATGGAACTACTTTTCCTTCTATGTTACCAACTTTACCGGGCACGTATGCATATGTATACAGGTGGGGCAGTGACATGTTTTAAATGTTGATTTCAAAAGTGTTCAGTTTACCGTGAACAGCCTATATATATAAATATATATATATCTTTGTACACCAAAATCTGTCTTCAAATACAGGAATGTTGAGCGTCACCTAGTGTCGTTTTAAAATACGCTGCGTCACCACTGTTATACTATTTTGAAACAGTTTTGAAACCCAATTTTCAGTATTTGATTCAGTAACAATGATCGCGAGTAATATTTAATTGTCTTATTACTTTTAGTATTTAATTAATATGATAATTAATCCTTTTATTATCCATTTCAACATCTACGATTTATTTAAGNTTATTACTTTTAGTATTTAATTAATATGATAATTAATCCTTTTATTATCCATTTCAACATCTACGATTTATTTAATGATTTATATAGTGTCCGGTATTTATGTATGACATAAATCATTAAAGTAAATGTTTGTGTATTTTTATTTAATTATTTACCAGAGCGTACATAGGACGTTATTTACGTATTTCAGTTTACTTATGCATTGCTNCTTATTACTTTTAGTATTTAATTAATATGATAATTAATCCTTTTATTATCCATTTCAACATCTACGATTTATTTAAGGATTTATATAGTGTCCGGTATTTATGTATGACATAAATCATTAAAGTAAATGTTTGTGTATTTTTATTTAATTATTTACCAGAGCGTACATAGGACGTTATTTACGTATTTCAGTTAACTTATGCATTGTTTGTATATATTTTACCGTTTGCGTATTTTTCTCGTTGCTTTGATTTCAATTCAGTTTTGGTCCGTGCTTGGAAAGCTACGCCTGCAGACCCGTGTTTCAAGAGAGATTCCTTATCCACCAACCGGATATGCAAAGCTGCGTTGCGAATTCCTTCAGTTGCCGCCGTCTGAGGCTACCCCATCCACTCTCTTCCCTGCGGCTGCAGTTCTTACACATTTTCTTGGCTTATACCTGCCTATTGACGCTTGATTTTANTTTAAAAAAAAAAAAAAAAAAAAAAAAAACACGGGGTGTGGCTTTGTCGGGGACACGGCCGTTTGTTTTGCGTGAGTACGTCTACGTTTTTACGTCGCCGGCACCGCTTCACTCGATCATGTGGGGTTTCATGGGTATCACTGAATTGCTCTTGAGATGCTCTTCCCAACCGTATACGATTTTTTGTATCTCGACTTGGCTTTTTGACGAGTATAAGCCGACATTGTGTTTTCTATTTTTTTTTTACTTTAAACTTATACAATTTCGCCATAACCACGCCACACAAATGTTTTAGACACTCGATCGATTGATCTCGACGAGAGCTGTTGATTAAAACTCAAACGAGCGTCGTAGCTACTCCGCGTCAAAAGTTATACTAGGCGGAAATTATGAGACGCGGCGAAACGAACTCAAAATGGCGGTGCCCCCACCCCCGCCACGCGAGACGCTTCGCAGCCCTCACCCAACGTAACAAATTCTTTGATCCTTTGGCAATCGAGTGGTGTAAGTGAATTTTAGACGTATACGATGTATTCGGAGCTGCAATGCCAAACTGTATCCCGCGATTTTGTTATCATTAGATTTTCTGGATTGCCCGCCATGGTTGCAAATTTAAAGACGTATTCGCGTCAAAATGTTCCTCTGTTCACGTGTTGTGTTCCCCCACCACTGTGCGCATGCTCTGGACAGCATGCGACATCTATCGGCTGCATTCTTATCATTTCGTTGCTCTTTTGTTTAACGTTACCACGTGCTTCACAGCTTTCTTTCTGGCACTTCTGATTCTGCAGGGCGCAAGATAGCACATGGGCGCTGTGTTCCCGTCTGTGTGTTCTTTGGGTCCTAGTTCCTATGTGAACTGGTAGTCTTACCATAACGTGGTCCTTTAGTGCTAATAATGCCCTAGTTAGGTTCTTAATTTGTATTTATTTCGAAATTTTGGTGATTCTGACTAAGACTTTCTCAGTTTGTCTTTTTGCCTCGTTGGTGAGTAACGTTTTCGAATAACTTTTTTCTCCCTTTTTTTAATTTTTTAAATTACTTAATAATTTTGAAACATGAATTTCATATTTTCTCCCTTTTTATATTCATATTAATTATACATTAAATATATAAAGTGTATAGATAGAACGTCAGTAAAAGTTCAATTTAACCACAAATGAGGTACTTTTATGTTAACACAAGTACAAAACGCTTGTGATTCTTGCCATATTTAGGAAACAACCAAACACCTCGTACATGAGGTGATTTTTCAAAGTTTCGATCGGAAAAGTGTTAAAGATGCCTGGAATAGACTATAATATTATTAACTGGCTTCCAACATTATTATGAAGGTCTGGAACTGTACGACGTGAGGTGTTTGACACCTCTCAGGTAGACTCGAGGAAGGGCAAATGTCTCCCTCGACATTCCTGTCCGAAATACAGCGCCGCTGTGGCGCACCAAGACGCAGCGCTCGCCTCCCAACAATCCGGGTTCGATTCCCGACGGAGTCGCTCCCGGACTTTCGCACGCGAGGTTTTCTCGCGGGTCTCCCGTTTCCTGCGACCGCATACTGTCGTCGCTTCACCCTCGTCGGCTCTCAAGCTCCTGGTGCCGCAGACAGCAGGTGGAGCTGTGCGATATGGCAATATATCGATCACGAAGCAATGTTTGTGGATCACCGCAACTGCCACATGGGGCAACAGTGCGGGGGAGTGTATGTTAAATTTTGTGATCTCGAGGACCCCCTTGATGTGATGTAAATCTTGCCGAACCCCCAATCATATTTTTACTACAAGACAAGAACATATTTTCACGTACAGAGAATATTATTTTTTCACTATATAAATAGTTATAATCACAAGTTTAGTTAACACATTTTTTTTTGGTAAAATCCAGCTTTATCAATAACGCACCCACCCCAGTATATAAGCTGAAGGATCTTCGGGCCATGGTTTCAGAAACACATAGCTTTTTGCGATATTAGCAATATGAGATTTTTTCCGTTATCAATAAGGCCGGCCGGCATTTGCGATCAATATAAGCGGTATTTACGAAATACCGTAATCTATTTCCAATACGCTTTGGGAACGCTATCTCGCACCAACACAGATTTGGTCAACATGTTTAGAAACGATATAGATAAAGGGAATATCACGTGTTCGTACAAGCAGGACGATCGGGCCACAACAGTAGATAGGTACATTACATAGATACGAAATGGCTTGGTGGTACCTTTGATGTCGGCGTACCCATTCTCATTGGCTACTGGAGCTCTGGGAACGTAACTTGTGCCTGATTGGCTAATGCGTGCTGCGAAAGGCCCGCTGTTGGCTGTGCTGCTGGCTGACAAGTACGTCACATAGAGATGATTGGCGAGCGGCGTTCGGGACGTGTTGTTCGGCTAGGGACGCCATTTTGCTTTGCTGGCTCTGTGACCGGAGTGAGTGAAGTAATTTTGGGCGGATCTTAACATCGAGGTCTGGAGAACCGTCGAGGGTGAAGCGAGGTGAATATGGAGCAGGGCCCGAATGAAACGGGAGACCCCCGAGAAAACCCGCCGGCCAGCGGCATCGTCCGTCACGATTCCCACATACGAAAATCCAGGAGCGACTCCTCCGGGAATCGAACCCCGGTGCGCCGAGGTGGGGGGTCGAGTGGTCTAACCACTACACCACCGCGGCGTAAGTGGCAGTTCCATCTCTGTATTGTCGACTGGTCTGTGCTCGTGCCTTGGCCCGGAGCTGCGACCTCGCGTGATGGCTGGATGTGCATGGCGAAGCGCCAAGGACGGAACACGCAGCCGAGACATGGCACACTCCGTCGGCTACCTGCCCCGGCTCACACAGATGGCGATAACGCCGACCCTCCTAGCCAAGTCCCCTCGCGGCTCTAACCAGTGGTGTAGCCAGACACTTCTCGAGGGGTGGAGAAGAGCTCAAGTTCCGTGGTGGGGGCGTAGGAAGGGTACACCGGCTGAAGTGAAGAGAGGGAGGAGAATTTAGACAAATTATAGGAGAAATCTATCTCGCAGTGTAACAAAATACATTATAATGAACAGCAACTGTATATTTTATCAGAATTATTATTAGTTTTCATACTAATAGTTGTAAACATAATAGGAAAAAATAACAAGGGGGGAGGGGGCTAACACCCCACCCCTTGTCTTCGCCCCTTGCTGTAACCACCACTCACCATACACGTGCAGCTACAAATACTGCTTCTGATAATAATTTATCATCCTCATTTATTCACAATGCTAAAAAATATATGTTGAACAACACTAATTTGTAACAAAAATGGATCGCCAAGAACGAATCGTGCGAGTAAAGCCAAGCTTGCCACACAGTGTCGTCATAGCCGGCGATGTGTCCCATTTGCGCTTAATGCGGTTTGCTTGCGCGGATGTGCCGCTAGGGGGCATACATGTCCCTCCAACATTCACAGCTGCAAGACACCCAATACGTAGAGACCTGAAAATTTCGCGAGTGCAGTAACATGCAGGTTATACCTTACATTCATATGTACAAATATGCCGATGTCAACTGTGTATTGCTTGTTTGCTGTCACCGTGGAAGGCGCCGATTGGGCCACCGTTCTTCAGGAGGTGACGAACACCATGTGGACTAATGGATAAGGTTATACAGACACACGTGTGTTGAATTCTAGCTTGTCCCAAAATGAATCCGCGAATTTTTCAGGTCTCTACCAATAAGGCCTTAGTAGCAGTGTGAGCCAAGTTCANTGTGAGCCACGGAGCCGAGTTAAGTGAACACGCAGCATACACCCTGACGGCGCATTCGACAAGCCATCTCCCAGCTGGGCGAGTTTGAGAGAGGCCGCAAGGTCGGCTTCCCAGAGGCAGGTTGGACATTTCGGCGCATTGCTCACCACTAGAACAGTTCTACCTACACCGTGAGTGGGTGTTGGATGCAATGAGAACAGTAGGGTACCCGTCTTGAAGGCTTGGGTCGACACCAGCGGACCACCAGCAGAGAGGATCATTCCATCGTGCGACGGGCTGTAAGCACTCCACAGGCGTCGCTGCGCACCATCCAGGGACATGTCACGGCAGCTGGGGATACGCTTGTGTTCGCCAGTACCGTATCCAGGCTGCTAGCAGAGCGGGGTCTGTCGTCGCGACGTCCCTTATACCTCGTCTGCAATCACAACCTGAGCATCGCCGAGCACGTGTGAGCTTCTGCCGGGAACTGGCAGCACGACAGCTGGCGGATTGGCGACGAGTGGCGTTCAGCGACCAATCACGGCTTTGTCTGGATACAGACGACCGCCGAGGTCGAGTGTGGAAACTTTCCGGCCAGTGCCACGATCCCCGCTTCACTGTAGAGCGACACACCTCCCCAACGAGAGGCTGCCATTCCCTACGCCCCCCCCCCCCTGGTGGTGATCTCTGACGGAGTGGAACCGGGTTCTATCCCCTGCCGGGTCACTCTTGATTTTCTCAAGTGGGGATCGTGCCGAATGATGCCGCTGGTTGGCGGGTTTTCTCGGGAGATCTCCCGTTTCCGTCGCCCTTGAATTCTGGCGCTCCTCCATTCTCACCTCATTTCACTCCCATCGGCTCTCAAGACCTCGTCAAGAGCCGCCCAAATCTCTCAACTCGACTCTGACGGAGTGGCGATACATCGAGGAAACTCTGCGACCAAGTGCACTCCCCTTCATAAAGCAGGTTGACGACGCCACTCCCCAGCAGGATAATGGCCGGCCTCACACAGCACGGGTATCTCTGGCCTGCCTTCGTGCTTCCTTGGCCATTAAGGTCCCCAGACCTCTCGCCCATCGAGAACGTTTGGGAGCAGATTGGACCGCAACTTGGACAACGGCAACAACGGCGGATTTGAAGGGTCAGTTGCGTCATCTGTGGCAGTATCTTCCTCAGGAGAACATCCGACGTCTGTATGGCTTCATGCCCGACCGTATCACCGCCTTTCTCTGTGCAACGGGTGGTCCAACATCAAAATAAGCGCTTGTCCACTGCAAAACATAATTGGTGCGGTACAATATTTTGATGTTTTCTGTATGCACACTACCATGTCCTATGCCTGTACCCTGCGATGGTACCTTCAGGGTGACCATTTTTTTGTGCAAATTAGTGTATTTTGTCAGCGTGATGTATACTATAGGTGGTTCACAATAAAGTCATTGATTGAAAAGGGATTATTAACGTCCTCCGGTGTTATGCCTTAAGGCTTACCAGGGGACGGCTTACGAACTAACTTACGACCTAACTTAAACTGACCCCCATGCCTTACCTGGGATTCGAACCCAGAACTTCTCGCACCGCAGATTGACGGCCCACCGTCCGACTGCGCCACGGGAGGTCAGCCAAAGCAATGACAGTAATTCTCATTGTTAAATTGGCAGCGAACTTCTTGCTAGTCGCAAAGTTAAAAAATGTTGTCACCTGCAATTCTGTTTCTCTTTGTTGTGTGCAGATAAGAATAACATTTGGCGTCATTGTACCACATTTATGTTTATAACCACTTCACATTATCACTTGTCTGATGCAACGTTCAAGTTAACACGTTCATTGCTTTGTTTTGGTGTTTTTTTCGGTCCGGCGTCCACGAGTGTGTGTCAACTAGATAGCAGTTAACTCACGATCAACGTAATTTTAAGTGTCAGTTTGTAATTCCCAAAATAATATATTCATTAATGTAAAAAAAAGGAAACATTTTTATAGTTGTTCTGAGTGAAGTGGCATAGTTTGTTATTGCTTTCTGCTTTATCTCCGCGTAGTTTCTTGTCTCAGATATTCTTGAAATTGCACATAACATGCCGACCTTGAATATGTGCTACTTCATGCCGTTTAAGTAGGTATACATTTTGAACCTCGAATAAACTTGAAATAAACTTCGGAAGTGTGTTGTGTCATATTTGCAATGTGAAGGCTGCGTGCGAGTTATTTAGTATTTACGTGATTCCCAGTTTACGAGTTAATACCGCGGTATGTATTTCACTCGTTTTGAAATAATCACGCAATGAAAATGTTTTACACTGCACGTGAAACATTCCTTAAGTGTTAGGAATACGTTAAAATAGACATGTCTGCCCGGACGGTTATATGTCTATGAGCCGATATATCAAACAGAAAGAACTAGTTCCACGTATAACCATCAAATTACGTAATTTGAGGCAAAATTACATACTGCATTAAATGCGTGGATGCAGTTTCATGACTTGCATTATTATCTGCTAGGTATTGCATTAGTATCTGCTAGGTATTGCACTAGTATCTGCTAGGTATTGTATTATTATCTGATAGGTATTTGCATTATTATCTGCTAGGTATTGCATTATTAACTGCTAGGTATTGAATTATTAACTGCTAGGTATTCCATTATTATTATCTAGGTATTGCATTATTATCTGCTAGGTATTCCATTATTATCTGCTAGGTATTGAATTATTATCTGCTAGGTATTGCACTAGTATCTGCTAGGTATTGTATTATTATCTGATAGATAATTGCATTATTATCTGCTAGGTATTGCATTATTATCTGCTAGGTATTGCATTATTATCTGCTAGGTATTCCATTATTATTATCTAGGTATTGAATTATTATCTGCTAGGTATTCCATTATTATCTGCTAGGTATTGAATTATTGTCTGCTAGGCATTCCATTATTATTATCTACTAGGTATTGCATTATTATCTGCTAGGTATTGCATTATTATCTGCTAGGTATTGCGTTTATCGTATTCTGGTGAAGTTACGTTCATATCAGTAGAAGCATTTATATTTTATAAGCGAAAAGTGATTTTTTTTTCGTAAGCAAAGCAGTAGGCCTTAGCAAACGTTAGTGTTACGTGCTTTAAAACTGTGTCGCAGGACGAATTTTCACGAAACTTGCATCGAGTGACAAATATTATTGTGCAATAATGCTGTAAACATTTGGAACTATTCCGTTCAGACGCTTACTTTCATGGCAATTCTTTTCGTAACTCGTAATGGAATAGCAACCCCTGCCATTTGCTTGTGCGTAGTTTCATATAAAAATATCGGCTTGTGAAGTGTTTGTGCACCATAGCTCTACTTGCAAACGTTGTTAAACATAATTCTTAGGTGTTTTATTAACGATCGTTTATGTCACGCTGTCTTCTGTATGAAGGAGTTAATAACACCGAATTATCTGAAGACGTGCCTTTTTTTGTATGACACGTGTTTCAGCTTTGTACACGTTCGAACCGCCTTAGCGTTGTTTTTATAAAGAGAAAAATAATAATATGTACCTCTTCTGCTATTTTTTTGACAACCTAAACAAGACATATTCGGAAGCGTTGACCACAGTTAAAGATATTAATTTATACCTAAGCAGGAAAAGAATCGCGAACAGTCAATTTTCACAAGCCAATATTATTTACTGAAATAAACGTGTTTTAAGGCGCCCGTCTACCTGGCGCTTGAACTGCGTTGCAGAGTGTTCCAAATACACGTTTTTCAACGAAACCATTAAGCGTGCGTCCAACGTGCTGATCTACGAAAAGAACCCACACTTCAGACGAGAGCTGTTAAGTACTTTCAAAATATCACGTACGTTAGAAACATCAATTCAGAGTACTCCAAAACCGCTAAATAACGGCCTTTCCAAGGCGCTGTAGCTCAAAATGCACGCATCAGATACATACAAAACTACTATAGGCGCCTGCACTGAACCTTCCTAAAGACTTCCCACTAATAAAATAATATGGTCACCGCTGAAAGTCCCATAGGTACACGCAGCACGACGAGAACACTGCACGCCAGTTCAGAGCCTTGCGCTTAGCGGCGATGGCGTACTTGATGCGTGTGGCAGTGTCGCCCTTATTGCTCCCGCGCTTCTCGGCCTAAACGTGGTAAAAAGTTCCAGGTAGACGGGGGCCTTAAGTGATGCGTACAATATTTNGCTCCCGCGCTTCTCGGCCTAAACGTGGTAAAAAGTTCCAGGTAGACGGGGGCCTTAAGTGATGCGTACAATATTTATTAGTTTTCGTTGTTTGTTTAACGAGTATGAAGTGGACATATGAGCCAGCTGATTCAAATACCAGGTGAAAGTCACATAGCAGTGTTTGTATATTTTAATAGGAAAGCGGAAAGATTCACAACCAACGGGGTGAAAGAATAAAGTTAGCAGGGCTTACAAAAGTGCTCATTATACTGTGAACAGCCTTTATCAAGCTATATCTTACGTTGTAAATTTACACGTTTTAGCGTGACGTAAGATGTCACGATAAAGGTCAAAATATTCCGTCAAAATATTTGATAACGAAGTAAGATGAAACTGTTATTTAGGATTGCTCTTTCTTGATTTCGNTCAAAATATTCCGTCAAAATATTTGATAACGAAGTAAGATGAAACTGTTATTTAGGATTGCTCTTTCTTGATTTCACTACACTGGCTTCCAGAAAACTGCCAACTTCAATCAACCTGTTAGTTGTTGATTTATGTACACGGCCTCTTCACAGCGAAGTCTTGAGAGCCGGTGAAGTGAGGTGGAGATGGAGCAGTGGCGGAATGCAAGGGCGGAGGAAGCGGGATAGCCCCGAGAAAACCCGCCGGCAAACGGCAACGTCCGCCACGTTTCCCACACGCGAAAATTCAGGTGACCCTACCCGGGGATTGAACTCGGCTCGCCCCGGTGTGAGGGGAGTAGTCTGACCACTGCACCACCGCGGCCTCAGTCTAATCCGGCATAATTCACTCGGTCACCTGTCTTCACCGTTGGTTACGTTTAAGGAAGCCGACAGTTGCGGTCTGCTAGGACTGTATATTTTATTTATTTACTACTCATTTACACACGACGCATTCAACCACTCACCGGTTGAGAAATGTACACGTCATTTTACAAACAGTTCATTACAGAACCTATGAAACCTGCAAATACTTCGATTATACAAAGTAATGAAAATTAAGGTGTAGTTAGCAAAAAAAAAAAAAAAAAAAAAAAACTTCACTAGTATTAATAAGGATAATGTTAAAATATCAAAAGTTTTCAACTGAAAAAAAAAATCGAACTTTAAGCAACCTTACTTACAAATATAATATCAGCTATCTTCATCGGTATGATTAACTTGAAATTAAATCAATCGTAATTTCATCTTAAGGGAAAACAAAACAGCAGAGAACTAATTAGGAATTTATATATAAGAAAATTCAACTGAAGACAAATATAAATTGTAGTTAGCCTACGTAAACGGATACAAATTTTAGAACTAATAATAACGTTACATTCAGTCTAACTTCTCAGCAAACCGTGCTGTCATTAATGTCAACTATTTCCCCCCCCCATCCTTCTGCAAGTGCTGTTGGCTGACTTTGCTTCTCCTAGGTCTTTGCAACTTGTTTGATCGATTCCGTGTTTCCATGGTTTTATAAATCTCCTTCTCTTCTATGGAAAAGGCTATATTTGGCCGCTGTTTTTCCTTGAGAATTGACAGAATTCTGTTCTGTCGATTACATCGCCTTTCACACGTGACGTGCGCCGTATTTCGTCACCTCGCATGCGATCCGTTCTTGAAATTCTGCATGATTTTTTGCAGATAGTGAATTTTAAATCTTTCCTTCTTCTGTGAGTTTTCGACGTTAAAAGTAAGTTCTACCACTGTTGTAGCCTTCAATTTGAAGTTACACGACCATGGTAAATAATTTATAGTTTATAATCCTTGTGCTATTCTGTTCAAAATATTATTGTTTGCGCTTTTTTTTAAAATCCCGATTGCTCGCAGTTTTGAACGATCGTGTCAGGAAGCTAAAGGACTCTGCCCCCCCCCCNCGACACTTTTTCCCAATATTTGAAAATCCAGAGTTGATCTTTGAATTTATATTCAAAACACATTTTGAAATTTTTTTTCTGTATTTTTGTACATGTACCGAATATTCTCTTAGTCCTTTATTCAATAATCTGATTATCAACGAATCCGATAGTGCACAGGGATTACATTTAATTTTATTACAATGGCAATTCTGAAACTATGTGTTCTATATATACACTGAAGAGCAAAAAAACTGGTACACCTCCCTAATATCGTGTAGCCCCCCCTTCCCCCCTCGAGCTCGCAGAAGTGCAGCAAGACGACGTGGCATGGACTCGACTAATGTCTGAAGGTATGCAGGAGGCAATTCACACCATGAATCCTGCAGGGCAGTCCACAAATCCAATCTGCGCCTATTTGATAAAGGGTTGCACGTCTGTCACGTTTAATGATTCTCGTCAGTCGTCGTTTGTCGCGTTCTTTCGCGATCTTTTTCCGGCCGCAGCGATGTCGAAGATGTGATGTTTTACCGTATTCCCAANTAGCTGCCGACCGCATCGCGTTACTCTGATTGGTTCCATACCTCTGTTATTTGCATACGCACGCCTATACAAGAATTTTTTTTTGCTCTTTTTCAGTGTGTGTGTGTGTGTATATATATATATATATATATTTATATGTATATATATATATTTGAGTGCATAATATAATATAATATTTAAAAATAATCTTAACATTACACACACATAATGAATTCACTTATGAAGCGACAATTTTACTAATACGGACAGTTCCAGACGCATGTTAAGTTCATGCAAAAATTTGCTGTCGTCATTTTTATTCTAAGCAGTTCGCATTTGATTTTCCATCGTGGCTTCTATTTGTCAAAAACGAGTTCAAGTACTTTGGAGGACGTTTAGCAAAACGAAGGAACACACGCAGTTCGGATGTTCGAAGATTTTCCAAAAGAAGTTCTAAAAGTTGATAACAAGATAAATTATAACAGCTATACACATGAGTCGTGCGATGGGGAAAGGAGAAACAATGACATTACGAAAATCTTGGCGAGGGAATGTGACGTTTATATTAAGAGTGAAATAAACAAAAGAAAAAAATAGGAGCTGTAAGAGTTACAAAACAAAGATGAAACGTAATATACTGCTCGATCTGATTTGAAAAGAGAAATACATTTTAAAAAAATATATGGAATGGAAACATAAGTTATAATTTTTAATGTACATAGTTCATAATACTATATACACATTTTTAATTAAAAAATAAAATGGTTTGTTACTTGTAGCCGGGAAATTATAATTAATAATATATATTTTTTTTTCCTTCGTATTATACACTGTAGCACTACAACGGTATATTTGGCAACTGATCCGACCGTAACGAATTTCGCAACAATATTTACAAAATGGGTCATATCCCTCCTAGTGCAAAACTTAATAGAACGACACTGTTGCAGAATTAAAAAAAAAATTGCACAATAAAACGCTTCGTATATTAAGGACTGAAATGTTCTACTTTAATGTTGTGCATCTGTGGCGCAAATTACGTCAGCAAAATAAAATAATTATTTGTTTCTGAAAACTTGCTTGTTTTAAATGGCAGTACGTGTTCTGCAGTTCATATTACTGAGCTACAGTAATTACACCTGACAGCGCTCTGTTGTGTAATACATGAACTAAAGTGAAAGTAATCGCACGGCACTATACCTACAGCTTCTCTGTGCGCAAATATTACGTTTTATGTTCAATATTGCTCAGCGCCTGAGCAACCGCTGCGCTATCTACACGGCTTAGGAAGCACACAAGCAGATTTAGTTACAAGTTTCCACACGAGTCGCGCGGCAGTCGCGAGCAGCAACTTCTGCTCGTGAGATAACGCTGTGTGCGTGCACTTCCCAGGGGTGGGAACCGAAAGCAAATATATCGATATTGCAGCATCGATACATCGAAAACTCACGGATATTTCTATCGATATATATACCTTGAAACTATGAGTATTACACATACCGGATTTTCGATATTTGTAATTTTTTTTTGTTTGCAAGAAAGATGTAGATAGTGGTAACTAATGTTAAACTTTATTTTTTAATTTAAGTACCAGGGACTCGATGATAACGTACTGAATAATTTGTAAACTGCTCCATACGAGTTCCTTTTCAAATACGCTATCTTCTTCACTTGTTAACTTGACCGAGAAATATAGTTCTGTACATTTTAAAACATTACTCTTAATACAGCAGTCGAAGATGTAATTTTCATTACACATGAGTTTAGGAATACTCAGACATGGAGCAACAACATAATATCATCACTTGCAAGCCAGCCACCGCTGCGTAGAGGAGCAATGGACAAAGAAATTCGCCACAAAATAAGTAATTAAACACTACAGATATATCGTAGTAACTAAGGGGAACCTCCCTCCACCATATTGGATTCTTGGTTTTCCTAGCTTTTTTTTATTATTTATTCCTGAAGTACCCTTAGACCCAGCTAGCTTTTGAACCTGCACAGTAGTACATAAATAACGACTGAACTACGAACTATAGTATTACGTCACAATACTGATTTCGCCAAATATTTTTTTTCAGAATTAATATTGTGACGTAATTATTAGTTCGAAGTCCCATTGTCTTGTCTATCCTGAAAACAATAGCTAGTTCGGAAAGGGGTACTTTCGGGAATTTTCTTTTTGAAAATATTAACAAGTTAGAAAAAAAACAAGTGCCACATAGGTATACTCAGTGCGACGAGAACACTGCACGCCAATTCAGAGCCGTGCGCTTAGAGGCGATGGCGCATTTGATGCGCGTGGCAGTGTCGCCCTTATCGCTCCCGCGCTTCTCGGCCTTAGAAGCCTCGTCTACCTGGAGCATTGTTCCGCGTTTGAGGCTGAAAGGTGCAGGAGCGATAAGGGTTACATTGCCATGCACATCAAGAGCGGCCATCGCCGCTACGCGCAAGGCTCTGAACTGACGTGCAGTGTTATTATCGTGCTGCGTGTACCCACGGGACTTCCAGCAGTGGTCTTGTAATTGTATTGATAGCCCAGTCATATTAGGTAAAAAAAAGGGGTCAACCTCGGANCTGTAAATTGGTATAAGCCTTTGTTTTGTCGTTCTTAATGTTGTCTCAAAAGTCACCAATGTTATCGTGTCCGCGTCTTAAGATATTGAAGGTCAAAGGTCATAAAAATCGGTTTTTCGCGAATATCTCGCTTTTTATTGCTTAAATAAGATTTGCACTTATTATAAAAGTTGTAGAATATAAAATTCTCTACAACTTTTGTTTGAACTTTTTTTTCATACGATCAACCGTTTCTGCGGTAGACCGCAAAGAGTGCGCCGCGCACAGTCATATATGGTCTAATGCAAGGTCAAGCGTGAGTTACGGTTATCAGTACGTTGGATAAAGTTAATTATTTACTTAAAAAATTATAATTATTAAACAATGCCCATTATGTATGTACTAATTATAAATTATTTATATTTAATTAAAATAAGTGACTTAATTATTTATATTTAACTATAGTATATTAATAATTCTGGAATGTATATTTTAGTTATATTTTAAGTTAAAACGACATTATATACGTTTTCTTTAAAACGTGTAAATGTTTTAATACTTATATACCTGGAAATACTTGTCCCTACCCTATGACCTTTTCTATTTATAGCCGGGACAGATGTTCTATTGTATTCAAGGCCACGTTCTCTTTGTCAAGATTATTCGTTAGTTTGAAATTGTATCTTCGCAACGACGGACGTACGGTTTTAAGAGCTATGGCTGATTTGTGTTTTATATGTGATAAGTCACTTTCAGAAGGTGTTTCTGTGAATGTCGTACGTGGTTTACAAACTTTAAAAACTGCAAGTATTGAAAGGAATGATGGACATATAGACTATTTAAATACTTTAAGTTCTGTGAATGTGCATTCCGAGTGTCGAAAAGTTTACACTAGTAAAAATGCTATTGTTGCATCGAAACGACGCACAGAAGAGGGTGAACCTTCAACGTCAAGTGCACCTCGTAAAAAAAGAAATGAAGTGTTTGATTTTAAAAAATTGTGCTTATTTTGTGGCCAAGAAGCTAATGAAGTAGCAGAAAGGAAAAAAAAAGATAAGTATAGACGGAAAATAAGTAATGTAAGTACTCTTGCATTCAAAGACAACGTTATTAAAAAAGCAGAAGAAAGCAACGATTCCTTAGGAGAATTAGTAAAGGAACGTATACTTTACGAGTATGATTTGATCGCTGCTGAAGCAAAGTATCATACTACTTGCTATACCAACTTTTTAACCCGAGTACCATCTGCTGATAAGAAGCCTCGCCAAAATGATGAAGTCACTCAAGCAATGAAGGAGATTTTTTGTTATATAGAAAATAATGAAGATTCTCAATTTACTTTGAAAGAGCTGAAAGATGTCCTTACGGAGTACGCACCAGACGATAAGACGATTATTACAAAACTACAACAAAAATATTTAACTGACATAATAATCACAAAAAAAATAGGAGCATTTACAATTATATCTTTCCATGATACACAGGTTAATGTATTATCAAAATCAAGNTAATTTATAATTAGTACATAAATAATGGGCATTGTTTAATAATTATACTTTTTTAGTAAATAATTAACTTTATCCAACGTACTGATAACCGTAACTCACGCTTGACCTTGCATTAGACCATATATGACTGTGCGCGGCGCACTCTTTGCGGTCTACCGCAGAAACGGTTGATCGTATGAAAAAAAAAGTTCAAACAGAAGTTGTAGAGAATTTTATATTCTACAATTTTTATAATAAGTGCAAATCTTATTTAAGCAATAAAAAGCGATATATTCGCGAAAAACCGATTTTTATGACCTTTGACCTTCAATATCTTAAGACTTGGACACGATAACATTGGTGACTTTTGAGACAACATTAAGAACGACAAAACAAAGGCTTATACCAATTTACAGCTTATTATCTTTCATTCCGAGGTGAAACCCCTAATATGACTGGGCTATGACGGAATGTCTGTAGAAAGGTTCAAGGCAGT
This sequence comes from Clitarchus hookeri, assembly GCA_002778355.1. Lineage (NCBI taxonomy): Eukaryota > Metazoa > Arthropoda > Insecta > Phasmatodea > Phasmatidae > Clitarchus > Clitarchus hookeri. The sequence goes on from NQII01004122.1 coordinate 148,549, forward strand.
CTTTGAGTAGTTTCGTATGTATCTGGCGCGTATATTTCGAGATACAGCGCTTTGAAATAAACCGTTCTTAGCTTCGTCGGGAGTGCTGTGAAATGTCGATGATGTGAGTGGCCTTGAAAGCATTCGACGGCCCTCGTCCGAAGAACGTGTTCTTTTCGTGAATCAGCACATTGGACGCGCGTTGAAACGGTTCGTGGAGAAGCGTGTATTTCACACACACACACACACAACACACACACACACACACACGCGCGCGCGCGCGCACACACACACACACACACACACACACACCCTGCAACACAGTTGAAGGACCAGGTAGGCGGGATGCGTTCTCGACCACTACACGTGACTAGAACGAGGGAGTGAAGCGTGCAACTGGCGTGTGTAAACGCCACGCCCCTGCGACATGGCGGTTGGATGATGGATCTCCTCGTTGCCGCAGTAGTACGAGCACTCACGTGCACGGCGAGGTGCGACATTGAAGCGACTACCAACAGACACGCCTTAGAAAATAACTTAGTAAGTATCACATGCAAGGCTCCCTTGTACTCGCCGGGAGTAGGGGAGAGAGAGAGAGAGAGAGAGAGAGAGAGAGAGAGAGAGAAGGGGGGGCGCTTACAACACGTAAACGTTTGAGGATTATCGTTTCGATTTAAGAATTACCAACGTTTTGCAAATAAATACGGGCATCTATCAATAAGTAAACATGCCAAAGTAAATATCTTAGAATTAACCAGAAAAACTATCATCTACAAATCTACAATATTGAAATTCACACAATATAGTTTTGGAATATATTTTTTTTTAAAATCTTTTTAACGACGTTGGAAAGCTTCGAAATTGCATCTACACTGAAGAGTAAAAAAAAAAAAAACTGGTATATGCGCGCGTATGCAAATAACAGAGGTGTGGAACCAATAGAGTAACCCGATGCGGTCGGCAGCTAGGTCGGTTACTGCTGCTACAATGGCAGGTTATCAAGATTTAAGTGAGTTTGAACGTGGTGTTATAGTCGGTGCACGAGAGATGGGACATAGCATCTCCGAGGTAGCGATAACATTTGGATGTTCACGTACGACCAATTCACGAGTGTACCGTGAATATCGGGAATCCGGTAAAACATCACATCTTCGACGTCGCTGCGGCCGGAAAAAGATCGCGAACGAACGGGACAAACGACGACTGACGAAAATCATTAAACGTGACAGACGTGCAACCCTTTTTCGAATTGGCGCAGATTTAAATTCCTCCTGCATACCTTCAGACATTAGTAGAGTCCATGCCACGTCGTCTTGCGGCACTTCTGCGTGCTCGCGGGGGCCCTACACGATATTAGGCAGGTGTACCAGTTTGTTTGGCTCTTAAGTGTATATCATTACTGATACTTGAAAGTACCATTCCGTCTTCGTCTAGTTTTTTTTTGGTAGATAAACATAGTAGGACATGTTTAATAGTTTTTTAAGAAAGAAAATATGTTTTTTAAAATATATTTTGACTTTTTTCTGGATAGTGACGCATATAAGCCACAAAAAATGAACATGTGAAAAAAAAAATTAATTTTTAACTTTTCCGTGTAGAACTGTAAATAACAAAGTTAAAAGAAAGCCCCTTCTTAATTTTAACCGAATTTAATCTTCTTACCCTTTTCAGTCTCTGTCCTATAAATGGGACGTTGGAGAGAGGCGGCTTATGTGATCTGCATTGTTCTTGGCTGCGGCCAATAATGAGATAAGTCGCTCGCGTGGTAAGAGACAACATTCTATGTTTAAACTATATTTCGCTGCACTGCTTGAAAAATTGTCCGTAAAATATGACGGTTGCAAATTACCCAGACATCTGCTTTAAATTACGGTTTCTTCGTTTTATTCAATAACGTCCTCTCCGTAAATGGCACCTAAATCTCCGTGAATTCACGGGAAATGTCCACTAACTTGCAAAATGGTTTCGTTTTAAATCGGTTCTTTATAAAAATGGGTAACAAAAAAAAAGAGTTACTATCGTTATGTGAGTGATTCACAGTGTATAAAAATGACTATAAAAATATAAAATGTTGTCTGATGGCGGGATTTGAACTCTGAAAGAAGCAAGGCAGTCCAATACATCAGCCACTCATCTACCACACTTTACAAGAGGTTATGTTGTAAATACGGAATTTATATGAAATTATGTATTTACCTCTTAGTTTCTAGTCATGTTAGAGTGTGTGCGAATTGGTTTTTTTGTTTTATTTCAGGTTTACAAACAGGGCTATGAAAAGTATTTAAATTTTAATAATGTATTTCACTGTGTATAACCGAGAAATTAAAAAAAAAGTTTAAATATTTAGTCCTGTAGCGGGATTTAAACGCGAATCGAAATATTGACCATCAATACCGCGAAAGACTTACCTACCACACATTTACACGAAATATTTTGTAAATATGGATGTTACATGAAAGTGACGAACGCGCCTGTCTTAGTTTCAAGTCGTGTTAGAGCGCTTGCTATATTTGCGGTTTATAAAAAGAGCTTACGCATATATTGTTTCATTTTCGTTATGCGCGTGTTTCACTGTGTGTACAGAGGGTTTTGTCCTGCAGTGGAATTTGAACAAGAATCAACGAATTGGAACTCCATGAGTGGTTCGCCACTCACCTACTACTATTCTACACGGAGTAGTATTGTGAGGATGGGATTTTATACGCCTCGGGTATCATCGGCATTGTTCGTGTCTCAGAACGGAAGCCATAAGAATAAGAACTTCCGTGTTTTATATTTACGGAGCTCATTTCCCTTATTCGTCATTACGGAGTTACTTTCCGTAAATTAACTTTACACATCCGTAAAAGTTTCCGCGAATCTACGGAAATTTCTAACGGTGTGTCTCATGAACAACTGCTACCAACATCAAGCACAAACACATTCTTATTAGTCTCGATGTATGACAGAGCGATATGCTAAGGTTTATTCTACTCAGGTTGGCAAGCCCAGTGGTTTTAATTTGGCAACTAGATTTTTCGCCGCCAGGTAGCACTGGCGTCACATGTGTACCGGATTCTTACGTTTTGTACGTAAGTAAAGGGGAGTGGCCATTTTCTTAAATTAATGGAGTTGTGTAAAATTTTCCGAGTTGCATTGTGTTAAGTCCTACTTAAAGAATAAACTTTGTTCTTCGCATAGGATGGAAATATGACGAAATATATTTGCAATTCAAATATTCTGTGGTAAATTGAATAGAGCAAAACTTAGACTTACACAATTACTTTATATTTAAATGTCACAAATGAATCGAAAAAATACAACACGGAAATGGTTAAAACGTAATTCTTAGGGCTTCCGTGTGCAGTTACATTAGTGAAACGAGAAAAGTACAAAGTTACTTTTGATAACAGATATATTTTTCAGCAGATAAATATGTAACCTTTCCTCATTGAATCAAGTTTGCTTATTAACGCTTAATGCCAACCACAGTAGTATTTTACTGTTTGCTCTTGTAAACATTACTGCAGGGCATGAATAATAGTTACGGAATAAAGTTATTGCTTACCATTTTGGCTGGTGTATGTATGTATATATATGATTATATATATATATATATACTATATACATATAACAATTCTAGCCAAATACTAAAATACTAACTTTTACACAAAAATATATACAATATATCCATTATCGACCATCCTCTTTGGAACACCTCCAACCCCCTAATAAATCCCGTATTGTTCCTAATCTGAGTAAAATTAGCCTTAGTTATACAGATGCAAGCACAGGAATAAACCAAATATACGTCGTTGCAACGCTGAAATTATATACAGGATGTATAATTGCCGATGACCGAACAGCGCAGGGCGATAGAGGACCACGATACGCGTAAATTAAACTTCTATACGTGTATTGCATAACGCGGTAGTTTAGAAGTCACGTGATATTGAGTGATTTCGGAGTAAAATATTATGCATGTTCGGAAAATGGCGTCCAATTGGCGCAAATGACGATGCCAGGCGCTGATTGGAGAACGGCGTTCCGACACGTCGGCGGCAAGCGAGGCCAGCGTGTTGGCGTGAGCAGCTCGAGTTCTCTCTTCAGCTACTCTCAGTGGCGTTGCGCTATAAGAAGTGAAATGAAGAAGAGGCGAGGCGGGCGGCTACGAGAGGACAGCCGACTACTGCAAGCATTTTTTTTTTTAACTAACTGCTCTAAAACTAAGTGTTATGTGAGCCCGCGGTAGGGACGGGAGTTAAGTGCGTCTCAGGGCTAAGCCCCACACGCCTACAAGGAAGGGAGAATCATTCAAGGAGACATGCATTACGGCAAAGAGGAATTGGGCTGCCATGGCCTGCTTTTGGCCATGAGAACTTCCCTAAGTGTACTTATAGCTAAACTACTATACTTAGAAGAGAAAGGGAAAAACCGGCATAGTCACCGTAAAAACACTTTCGACAGGAAAGAATTAAAAATTGTTTCATGCATTATCACGTTTAACAGAAAATGCTACAGGAGACAGATGGATAGGAATCATGCTCTTTGTTGGTTGATAGGAAGAGTGCTAGTAGAGAGGGGGCGGGTCAACTTTCTTTAGATTATTTTTGGTTTAACCAGAGTAACACTTGCGCATCACTCTGGTTGGGCGGGAGGGGGGAGCGCAATGGGGCAAGTCACCCCT
>NQII01004122.1:153201-187046 GCA_002778355.1 Clitarchus hookeri
AGGGAATCGGGACAGCGGGTATCGGAGCTGCGATCTGGTCCGACGCAGCTCTGCGCGGCGTTGTCGCGGAGTGATTGATGACCCGGCCAGCAGTGTGCACTGGAAGGAGCCTGCCCCCGGACGCAGTCGCTCCATCCACGTGTCATTCTCGTGACCTGAGCTTCCCAGCACCCGGCCTGCCGCTGGAACTGAGCTGCACAGTGTTTGAAATCCTGGGTTTTTTTTCGACGAAATAATTGAACTTGCCCCCAGTATATTTACCTGTGCAGAGACATCGTACCCCAGACGAGGACGTAACGGTACTTTTAAAGTAACCACGCAGGCTGTAAATATTATTTTGGAGTCCTCCAGTATAGTTAAAAACGTATTTTTTCAGACTGCCGTATCTTAAGACATACTAGTCGGACACGAGTCAAACTACGACAGAAGCCTGTGTTTAACTATGCTACAGACTTTTCATCAAAACCACAGGATCACTGCTGAAAGTCATACAGGTAGACGCAGCACCACGAGAACACACGCCAGTTCAGAGTCCTGCGCGTAGAGGCGATGGTGCTCTTGTAGCGCGTGCCAGTGTAGACGGATCGGTACAAACTGGCCTTATGTTCATCTTACCGTATGTTCTTAAAGTCTTACAATATTCGGTACGGTAAGGCGGGGATTCTGGTTTTGAGCCAGTCAACACTGTTTCACCGAGAAAGCAGCTTAGCCGATATCAAAAGTAACAAAAATCATACGTTATATGTTATTAACGAAAATTTTAACATAAAAAAATTTCCGTTATTTACGTTTATGAGCTATAGGTATTTACAAACACAACACCGCTAATTNAAAATTTTAACATAAAAAAATTTCCGTTATTTACGTTTATGAGCTATAGGTATTTACAAACACAACACCGCTAATTATTTTCACTCTTAAAGAGAAAAATTTTTTTTCCCGGTTTTTTAACAGTTTTGATTGTGTTAGTTTGCAGCAATGAAATGCCGACGAACGTACGAAATTTNTTTTTTTTCCCGGTTTTTTAACAGTTTTGATTGTGTTAGTTTGCAGCAATGAAATGCCGACGAACGTACGAAATTTTGGTGTAAATCGCTCGGCTAGGAGATGGACGGACGTATTACGGACTGACAGGTGACGGACGGACGCGACGGCTGTTGTGAATCTGCCTTAACACACATTCCTCTTCCCTTCATCCAGTGTAACCCCTCCCTTGATACATTTCCGATCACGCCACTGCACTGGTAGTATGGTATAGCCTATTCGGGGATTCTTCACACTTTCTGAATCCAACTTTTGAAAAATCACCCCATGTATGACGTGCTTGGTTATTTCCTAAATATTGCAAGTATCACATGCGTATTATACTTTTTAACATAAAAGTATTTGTAGTTAAATTAAACTGTTAGTTATAAATTATTTATAAGTTATAATATTTAATTCATAATTAATATGAATAAAATACAGTGAGAAAACAGGTAGGTTGGCAATGCAGTTCTTATGTAGAATATTATTAAAATGAGTGCGCACGAATGCGGTGCGTTGTCCCTTTGATGTAATTTTCTATATTAGGATAAGCTGTGTATGCATGAGGCGGAAGAATATTGTGAAAGTAGAACCTAAGCAGGGCTTCAGAAAAGCTGGAAGTAACGATGAATGGACTATACACTGGAGAGCCAAAAAAANAAAGTAGAACCTAAGCAGGGCTTCAGAAAAGCTGGAAGTAACGATGAATGGACTATACACTGGAGAGCCAAAAAAACTGGTATAGGCGTGCGTATGCAAATAACAGAGGTATGCAACCAATCAGAGTAACGCGATGCGGTCGGCAGCTAGATCGGTTACTGCTGCTACAATGGCAGGTTATCAAGATTTAAGTGAGTTTGAACGTGGTGTTATAGTCGGCGCACGAGAGATGGGACATAGCATCTCCGAGGTAGCGATAACATTTGGATGTTCGCGTACGACCATTTCACGAGTGTACCGTGAATATCGGGAATCCGGTAAAACATCAAATCTTCGACATCGCTGCGGCCGGAAAAAGATCGTGAACGAACGGGACAAACGACGACTGACGAGAATCATTAAACGTGACAGACGTGCAACCCTTTCTCAAATTGGCGCAGATTTCAATGCTGGGGCATCAACAAGTGCCAGCGTGCGAACTATTCAACGGACCATCATTGATATGGGCTTTCGGAGCCGAAGGCCCACTCGTGTACCGTTGTTGACTGCACGACACAAAGCTTTACGCCTCGCCTGGGCCCGCCAACACCGCCATTGGACTGTTGATGACTGGAAACACGTTGCCTGGTCTGACGAGTCTCGTTTCCAATTGTATCGGGCGGATGGACGTGTACGGGTATGGAGACATCCTCATGAAACCATGGACCCTACATGTCATCAGGGGACTGTTCAAGCTGGTGGAGGCTCTGTCGTGGTATGGGGCGTGTGCAGTTGGCGTGAAATGGGACCCCTTATACGTCTAGATACGACTCTGACATGTGACAGATACGTAAGCATCCTATCAGATCTCCTGCACCCATTCATGTCCATTGTGCATTCCTACGGACGTGGACAATTCCAGCAGGACAATACGACACCCCACACGTCAAGAGTTGCTACCGAGTGACTTCAGGAACACTCTTCTGACTTAAGACACTTCCATTTGCCACCTAAATCACCATACATGAACATTATTGAGCATATCTGGGATGCCTTGCAACGCGCTGTTCAGAAGAGATCTCCACCGCCTCGCATTCCTATGGATTTGTGGACTGCCGTGCAGGATTCATGGTGTGAATTGCCTCCTGAATACCTTCAGACATTAGTCGAGTCCATGCCACGTCGTCTTGCGGCACTTCTGCGTGCCCTACGCGATATTAGGCAGGTGCACCAGTTTTTTTGGCTCTTCAGTGTAGTAGGCGTATATGGCAGCCGTAGTCGTGTGCCAACATAGTGATGGCATCACTGCCCTGATGAACGTGGTTCTTTCACGCGACATCACAGGAAGCTGTTCATCGTGGCACACGCGTTACAACTTGCGAAATGAGTTCCGAGGTAACGATCTGGCCAGAAGGCGCGTGTATCGTCCTAGCAGACACCGCCTTCTCGCCTTGAAGCGTTTCAGCGTACTCCACTTCAAAACTTTCTGCCCTCCTTTCTCTCCTTTAACCCTTTTTCAGACTACAGAAAGTTTAATATAATTCATGCAATTGAGAATCATTTTTTGTGTGTCAAACCACCCATGGTGTACGACATGTTAAAGGATTTTAGGTGTATCAGAGTCACCTTAAACAGTATCACTTTCAAACAAAAAACACTTTGTGCTTCTTTGAAAAGAAGACCCTTTGCTACAAGAAGCCAGGTAGGAGTAAATTAATAAGAATTTGTGTTTTGGTGTACTTGTTAAGTCTATAAATCTTAATTCACCAAAATTTTCAGAGTATTGAAATTTTGACAATAATTTTTTTTCTACAAACGTGGCCCGGGCAATGAAGGACTAAGTGTTGTTTTTTTGAAAGTGATATTGTGAAATGTGGCCAAGATATTCCCACAATCAACTAGCTTGTGAAACCCTGTCCTTTAGCTGGGTGGTGTAGTGGTTAGACTACTCGCCTCCCACCTTGGCGAACTGGGTTCGACTGCCGGAGGGATCGCCCTTGGATTTTCGCATTTGAGAATCGTGCCGGACGATGCCGCTGGCCTTCGGGTTTTCTCCGGGATCTTCCACTTTACCCGCCCTTGATCCACACTCACCTCGCTTCACCCTCATCGGCTCTCAAGACCTCTAATGTTAATATCTCCCCCCCCCAACCCCATTTACCGCCAGCTTAAAGGTGACCTTTGTCCAACACCAGCGCACCTTGAGACGGAAACTTTCCCTATGCCAATCTCTTGTCATAATAAAACTAGTTTTGTTCCCAACCTGAGTGGAAAAAACCTTAGGTCGTGTTCTAATTCGTTTCAAGTTTCGTTTTTTATAATTTGTATTTGACATTTTGTAGAGAAAACTCCATGACATCCAACTGTCTAGCCCGCTATGCTGCTCTTATTTTGATGTTATCGTTATTCCAAAATTAAAAGTACACCAAGTCTTAAAATAAACAGTAATTATCCCCAAAAGTTTTTCGAGAGCAGTTCAAAATTTAAAATAAACAAAATGAGACCAATGTGATGTAAAATTGTTACGTAACAAAAATTTTTCCATGACAAAATTACTATTTCAAGAATATTTCAGCAACTTTCTTTGTGAAATAAATATTGTGAGTACAGCACGCATTTGTTTATTCCAATAACCTCGTGTCTATATGAGTATTTAAAAGTTTCAAACAGCCAAAACTAATATGGCGGCGGTTTGGTAATTTGATTTGTATTTTGTAATTTGTCAGCTTCGAAGTTAACAAAACGACAAAACGCAAATTACAAAAAATACGTCATAGATTTTCTAGACAAAACGGGTCACGTGACCATTTTTTAAAATAAGAAGTGCCAATTTGAACACGGCCTTAGTATGGGGACTGCCTAGGGAAATTCTATCTGTATAGTTGGTGTTGGCGCGTATACGCGTATCTTAGTAAACACATTCTCCGGGAATACTATTTTTTTTCAGGAAAGCCAACAAAAAAATCATCCACAGAGGCCACTTTTTACTTCTATCCTATTGAATATATTGANATTTTTTTTCAGGAAAGCCAACAAAAAAATCATCCACAGAGGCCACTTTTTACTTCTATCCTATTGAATATATTGAAAAAGAAAAAAACTGTGAAAATGATTTTTAAAGAAAAGCATTTCCATAGCGTCCCTGCTCAGTTTCCTTAAGAGTAAGAACAGAGTAGAAAGTTGCCTCTGTAGTTTTAATAATAATTTTAGTATACGCGATGAAAGAAAAATTGTAAGAAATAGTTCCTATACAAAATATTATTACAGTGAGTGTGCGCAAATGCGGTGCGTTGTGCGTCTGAAGTAATTTTCTAGACTCGGCTAAGCTTTGTTCGCACGAGGCGGAGAAATATCCTGAAAGCAGAACTTCAACAGGGCTTCAGAGAAGTTGGAAATAACCGTGAATGGACGATAGTTGCGACATAGACGGTTGTTGCAGCCGGCGTGTCCTGGCAGGTAGTAGGTCCTGGGGAAGCCGACAGCGGCCGTAGACACGAAGGCAGGATCGCAGGACCTTGTCTAATTATGCTGCCGGCTGCGGGGCGGTTCCCCGTGTTTTTCCAGCGCCCCAGCGCATTAATAACACGCTTAATGAGTGTGCAGGTGATTAATAAGCAGGCGGGTGTATGCTCTCGCGATGCCCGGGCCTGCCGGAAACACGGTGACCTCCGACCTCGGGTGACCTCGCCGTCTCTTGGCCAGCCCCACCGCCGCGCGTCTTCGTGAGTCCCATGTCTGCGCCGGCCAGGCGTCCGCGGCAACCCTGTTAAGAGGGGCCGCAGTTGTTCATCGGCTAGAGCACTCACCTACCACCAAGGCGAACCTGTTTAGATTTGAATTTAGAAATCGCTCCGGACGATGCCGCTGGTCGACGGGTTTTCTCAACGATCTCCTGTTTCCCCCCGCCCTCGCATTCCGGCACACGTCCTTTCTCACCTCGCTTCCCCCCTCGCCGGCTCTCAAGACCTATCCGCTGCACACCAATAGGCGAATCGGCTCCACCGTGCCACAGTATAGGAAAGTTGCGTAAAGAACCATCATGCAGGATATATTTCGATATCTGACTTGCACACTTGCAACCGCGAACTAGAATGATTGCACTATATAACGCATGTTTATAGGCTGGCGTTCCCAAAACTTTGTGTTTCGAGGACCCCTCTGGTGTGATTCACATTTTGCCGGACCTCCCACCGTTCCTTTAATGGAAGCTCAGAAAATATTTTCATGTATACAACGTATTTATTTTTCAGTATACAAATTGTTACAAATTCAAATTAATCTTTAAAAAGACGTTAAGAAAGAAGCTTTAATAATAACAAACAAGTTACAACAACAGCATAATTAAAATATTATTATTATTATGTTTTCCACAGTAAAGTAACTTTAATACAATTAAATTTCACTTGCGGACCCACGACTATAAGCTTGATAACTGCACAGGATTAGCGGACTGGAGATTGTAAGAACTGAAGCTTTGTAATAGAGTAGTAGAATAGAATATAAAATAACTGCCAGGCTGCTAGAGGAGTTACGGGGTTAGGCAGGACCACACGTGACCACACTCACCTTCAGAGCAACCTGGCGGTAGAAATAGTTGAGAAACAGTTAATCAAAACAGTGGGGGTGTTGGAACAGCAAAGCACTGTACTCATGAGTAAATAAAAATTATAAAAAAATAACATGAGACCATGTAACAAAAAAAAAAAAAAAAAAAANGTTTTTGCTTATTTTTCCCTAACTTGTAACTTTTGAAAACAACATTGTAATAACCTGTGAAAATGGGTAAATAATGTGTAATTGTCTATGTACCACAAGAGCCCAATGGGCTGGTATGGTAACCATGTCTAAATGNTGGGTAAATAATGTGTAATTGTCTATGTACCACAAGAGCCCAATGGGCTGGTATGGTAACCATGTCTAAATGAATGATCACCTGTATGTATAGTTATAGTGCCATTAAAAGATTTTTAAATTGTAAATTGTACTAACATCAGACCAGACAGCNATCACCTGTATGTATAGTTATAGTGCCATTAAAAGATTTTTAAATTGTAAATTGTACTAACATCAGACCAGACAGCGGCTGTTCTTTGGGCTGCTTCCGCCAGAGGGTCCGGGTGCGAGGCTGGGGTGAGTTCCCTTCCTTTATATGTGATCCTCCTTCTTAACTAACAACCTTCCTTAAGTCCTTCCCTCTCACTTCCGTTGGACTTAACTTTCATTGAATATCATTGTATGCTCTTCCAACTTTAGACCAAGTAAAGCCTTTATTAATCATTTCAGCCAAGCCTTTTAATTATCTGAGCTTATCCTGTTTTCCTTAATCTTAACATTTCCTAAGAGTGTTATGAGCCACCCAGGCTGATAACACTCTGCATTCCCCAGAAAGGGGTCAGGAGAGGGGATGACGAGGAAGCGTGACCGGCCATTGGCTGGCCACGTATTAAAAAATCCAACACCTGCAGTTCTCCGTTGGTTATTGGCCGCGCATCTTTGTAAGAAGTCAGCATGTTATTGTTACAAGGAGCCACTCCGCGTTCTTCCCCCCTCCCCCTCCCGCACGCGCCATCAACCCTTCGGGCGTTGCGAAGCGCAGCGCTTCAAGGGCATCACACGTAACCGGAACTGCGCGTTCAGAACTACAAACGAGCCGCCGCGCCGCGTGCCGCGATAAAGCTATCGAGACTCGTGCCACCCCCATTTTTTCGACGGCTGAACGTCTTGGGATGGTAGCCGCGCCAATTAAAATTTTTTATAGACAAATGTGGTTCCTGAAACGTGTCAACCTCAGCAAAAATCACTGTGGTAAGTAGCTCTCTGTTTACGATATGTGTTCCACTGTAAAACAGCGTTTGAACCATAAAGACACTGCTGTATCCTATTTTTGTTTTAACAGACTACTGTATTAAAGCCTGGAGTCAACGTTTAAAATTCTGAGAAAACAGAAGACATGCGAAGCTGGATTATGTTATTTTCCATCGCCGTCGTCTTAATAATTATTTACGGCGGAACGTGACCTTGAGGTTTTTAAAACCTTCCTCTAGCGAGTCCCCTTAATGCTGACACCAATGGACACACGCAGGTTGTTGCTCACTGGCTGCCAGAAGCACGCTCGATACAAGTACAGCGCGCATCAAGAAAATTAACCGATAGCAACACTTGAGCTCGTAAATTAATTCGGGACTTGAACGGGTCAACTGGCTTCCCTCTACGCGGACACGAGCTATCAGAGAGCTAGCTATGAAATACGAGCGAGAAAGCGCGGTCTTGACCGGCGAGCCAGACTTGGCACCGGGCTGTAAAAGTCTCCTCCAGCAAGAAGAGCGGACTATAAAAGTATAAACAAACTTCAGTACACACACTTCAAAGTACCACACAGACGTGAAGCACGCCTTCAGAAGACCTCGGCCGCTGAAGACGGGCATGCACCCGTCTTCAGCTGCCGAGGTCTTATGATTTTTTCTGAGATTAAAAAATCTTCTAAAAAAAATATACGATTTTTTTTGTTGTGTTTTAGGCGGTAGATTTTGTTCGATATGATGGTAAAAGGTCAAGGTCAAGGTTGCATTACGTTATACAAGGTCGAGTCAAGGTTGCATAGCGACATACATGATCAAGAATATGATTGCTTGTACGAAGATTTTTTCTAAAAAGCTGCCATGCCCGTCGACATGAGACTGGTTGCTCACGATATACGAAGTGTGTTACCTTATCAGGTGAAAAGTGTAAATCATATTTTCAAAGACGTGCAGTTCTGGTAATATAAATTATGTGTATTCAAATAAGTACATGTATTTAAGACATTATAAATTATTAGTTTGTGCTGTTTAACTGAATTCCACTCATAAAGGGAAGTGCACGTGTGACTCGGCTGGTCTGCCACTCTAGAGCCTGACGCAACTCTCTCTCTCGGCTAGTGTTCTGTGTCATCCGTTCGATTTGCCGAGACCTGCAGGGTGTTCGCGCTGTCGTTCGGTCGTCTGGGAACATCTTACACGATGTTAGTTGATCGTACGAAGTCGGCCGGGTTTGATGTGTTCCACTGCTAGTGATGTAAGTTGGTTGTACACTGAATGCGACAATTTCGTTTCAGTCGGTTCGTAAGGAAGTTGTTTGCTATTATGTTGTATTGGCCAGGGCGTTCTGGTATTGTATAGCATCGTTTAACGCACAGCGTACAGCAGCCCGACACTTGTGTAATATGTAATTGTGCTGGTTTCTAAGTGCTTATAACTATTTTTCCTTTACATTTTTTTATATCTGTTTGCATCAGCGCATAGCAGTGACGCATATATTGTACAACTAATGGTTTTAATGTATGTTGTTTTGTGATGAGCAAAGGAAAACAGCCTTCACAAGTCGCATAATGTGTATCACACTTTGAAAGCCCTGTTAAGGATCTACTTGCACGTACATTGCTTCTCCATCCGCCATATACGTAGGAACTAACATTGTAATGGGGCGCTGATCATTTTGTTCATGTGCCGGGCTAACTGTACAATTATTTGAAAAGTTAATATTTTATCAACTTAATAATTCTTACACTTGCGTGGTTTAAAAATAAACAGGAAGCAAAATAAATAACGTCAGTATTTACAAATGTTTGCCCAACACTTTTAATCCAACGTTAAGACAAGGAAGTAACTACTTTCCGTTCGACGCATTACCTACTGTACTGGGCGCAAGGTAGAAGTCTGTCCGTTACAAATATGCAGGTAGGCGCTGTTACATTTTCCAAATGTTACTTTAAAAATTGCTGAATCGACAGTGAACAGTCAATACGCAAGAGAAACAACATGTTGAACGTACATATCATTCCCAGATACTGTTTGTAAACTGCGCAAGACACAAGAACGAAACGCAAAAGTTGATCAACTTTCAACCGTTTCCGTTCTGATAGTTTTTTAACGTCCGCTAGATTATTTTACATTCAAATATGGGATTACGATTTTTAGTTTCACTGTGTCAAAGCAACTTAACGTTCCGAGAAATTCTAATTCAGGCATTAACTTACTAAAGTTCAAGACGTAAAAAATGCTAATATTAAAGAAATAGGCGTACAACGGGGGATGGAAGTCAAAAGATGATCATTCGAGAGTATTAAGGGAAAAGGTTTATTCTTTTTGTATTGATGATAGGGCAACCAACATCGTGCGTTGTTTATAAATGACCGTGATTTACTTCCGTTAGAAGTTACGTGTTACGTCGTTGCGTATATAGCGTGATTTACAAATCAGGCCTTAGCTCTAAAGTTGTTCGTTTTGCACACCCTGATTGGCGAATGAGTGCAATGCACAGATAAACAGTTACTTGGAAGAGTAGAACTCAAAGCTGGTGAATTGCTGAATCGATCTGCGTGTTTTCATCAACTTCAGTGACTCAGTTTTCACTCATTTAGTTAAATTTACAATGTTTAAGATGTAGGATACACTTTTAGAAAACCTTTTCTCGGGACCGCGATAAAGTGATGTTAAAATGGTATCTACCTATACACAGCCTGGTATTTATACAAAAAGCAATCTGCAAATATGGGAACGTTGAGCGTAGCTTCTATTCAAAGTTGTCAATTTCCCTAAGTATTTGACTCANTAACTTCAGTGACTCAGTTTTCACTAATTTAGTTAAATTTACAATGTTTAAGATGTAGGATACACTTTTAGAAAACCTTTTCTCGGGACCGCGATAAAGTGATGTTAAAATGGTATCTACCTATACACAGCCTGGTATTTATACCAAAAGCAATCTGCAAATATGGGAACGTTGAGCGTAGCTTCTATTCAAAGTTGTCAATTTCCCTAAGTATTTGACTCACTCATGAGCTAATGTAAGAACACCACCTTGGACGTATGGGAGAATCTGTACTGTCTCACTTATACGTACTATATCTTATAGTGTATATTTTCGGTTTTGGTGCAGGAATTGAACACGGGAAATCATATAATCATGCAAGGTCAATTTAATCAATTTATTACACTTACATTGCAAATTCTGTTGTTGTGGAAAGTTACCACATTTAATAAAGTGACATACATACATATATATTGGTTTGTTTAGCTGAAATGTCTCACGTATTACCGTTATAAATGGTTTTTGCTAACTTTTGTTTCTTGAAGTTATATTACTGAAGTGGCGTGAATTCGCTGACTACAACAGGAATGATCATTTTCAGATTTCAGCCGTTAACAAAACTTTGTTAGCCTTACTATCGTTCCTCCTATACATTCCAAAGATATTGAAATACATATGGAGAGAGAGCGTCATCATTTTATAAGTACATGAATCTGTTACTTTTCGACATTACGACAGTTAATTTACTGAGAATTTCAGTAGCTAGGGCAAATTCATAACGTTTTTCTAAATATTCATCCCCGAGTGTGGTATACGCCATTTAAAATATATATGTGAAAGAGAAGAGATAAAAACCAAATTCAAGTATATAGAAACGGAATAAGCATGGAATACAATAACAAGGGTAATACATTTGTAAACTTAATAATGACATTGTATTTCCAACTACAGTAAATCATGTAGCTGCTCATACTCGAGTATTTTGTTAGCCTATCAGTCACTTCCATTCGTAGTCGACCCCGTGGCGTTTCTATCTCCCACATCTACGTCGATGTCCATCTCGTCGAACTGCCGCGATGCCAGTACCTGAGACAGCATGTTAATCCCAGTTTGGTATTATCTTATATGGAGTTGAGCTCTTGCGTCCCTGTAAGATACAACCTCCTAAATCGATGCTTCAGTCACATCGGATTATTTATACGGACAAACGCAGTAACGTGGATGCGTGTGTGTGTGTGTTTTTTTTCCTGAACGGGTCACGGCTGAAAGAGATACGTCTTGTGACGTCAGTTAACGAGGGAAAAAAAAAGTTGTAAAACATTTAAGAACAAGTGACTTTCCCCACAAGGAAATTAGACGGGTACTTGTCTCCCGAAGAGAGCAACTTTGTAAGTTTCCTAGTGAAGTGAGACACTAGCACTTTTTTTTTTTTAAGATTAATTTCGGAAGTGTTCCTGCATGTTAGTCTTCGAGGGATCTCGGGAGGGTGGTTGGTAAGGGGGACAATGTGGGGGCAATAGTCACCGAATTCCAAAGGGGTAAGTGGCAGTGTTCTCCATTTGTTATCCAGCAAGGGTGGCACCATCCTAGGTCGACACCACTTCAGTTTGTAATAAGTATTTGCGATACACAGTAGCCTACACTGCCTGTCTCATTTTTTAAAGAACACTTTTGAGTGTTGAAGACGTAATATCAGGTCGCCTGAATTGAACAGAGTTGTATGGAGTTTGGCGTAATATTACAACGTCCGAACACTTCGAATACGTAATATAACCTCGGCAGCAGTTTTCATGACATGCAACTGCAACGTAATAACACGCGGGCGGTACTTAAAGAGTAAATTACTCAAATGAACACAGTGGATTTCATAATATGCGACTATAGGAAACAAACATTTTCATTGAGGCGTTTACAAATCGCCACCACATCACCCGAGGGCCCGGCCAGTAATGANACTATAGGAAACAAACATTTTCATTGAGGCGTTTACAAATCGCCACCACATCACCCGAGGGCCCGGCCAGTAATGAACGTTGTACAGTAACATTTAGCGTACCTTGTAGCTATTGCAGACTACCTGGACGATGTATGTGGGAATACAAAGACCAACAACATAACTGGTGTTTGTGACGCGGCAGGTATAAGCGTCTTACTTGTAGCTTGTATTGAGTGTCTGCAAGTTTGTATCGAACTCAAAAATTTCTAATATTTTTATTTATATATATTTACGTTACAAATACCTCAATACTTCAGCAGGAATTACTTTATTTAAATTTAAACATATAACACATGGTTGTTGTTTGACTAATAAAATTAAAACGAGCATGATTATTGTCGAAGTAATTTTGAGACTCCCCTTGCCCTCTTTTGAAATAAGAAGTTGTTGACACCTGTGTGTGAGCGAGGGAATATGTGATTCTGTTCTCTCCCATATCTGTGTCGCTACGGAAGAACAAACCGCACGAACAAAACTTCCACGCAGGGTTGGACGGGCGGCTTTGTATCTTGTGCAGAGTTCTGCCACAGAGTAATTAAGAATACAGAGGTGAAACAACAGCTTACTATCCACACGTCAGCAAAATGGCGTCACTGTCCAGCAACGTGCTAGAACATCTTTGGCCAATCAGTGCCTGAACCGGCGTGCAGTCTTGCCGTCGATAACGCGCCTCTACGAGACTTCCAGCCGAGACCCTACCATTTTACGACGTAATAATAAAAATAAAGGTTTGATGCACGTCCCTATTACTTTTTAAAATGTTTTTTACCGGAATGTTTATACTTAAAAGTGACCGTGAAAACACCCGTTTGAGCCATATTCGCTATCACAAAAACACGCTGTAGAGAGAAATGGAGGAACTGAAAAACGTATACAGACGAGTAATGTTTCTTAAATGCTATTCGTAAGCAGACCTCACTCAGGCACGTTGGACGGTTTTTTAATAAAACGTTTTCTGCTGGNTTCGTAAGCAGACCTCACTCAGGCACGTTGGACGGTTTTTTAATAAAACGTTTTCTGCTGGAGCTCTGCACACCGCTCGGCGGCCTACCCAGGCGGCCTCTGTGAGCTGCCCTTGACCACTCAATGGTTATGCCATTTGAATACAGTGGGTTAGGAAAGGCTCGCACTTTCACTTTCCACCCACTGCACCATAACAATTTGTAGTTGCGGAAGTTTCCCACCGTGACTGCATAAGGAGCCTGCCGAGTTACCCCAGCTAGTTCATTACCCATAATCCTCCCTCCCCCTCCAGCACAGTGAAGGGGTGGGATGCAGCAGCGAGACCGCTGCCTAGGCAAGTCAGCTCTACTGTAGCCGGGATTTAGAAAAGTGCAGGTTAGGTCGAAGCCTGGACAAGGATTTTAGGTCCCCGTTAAAGCGGATTCTATTGCCGAATACAACTCCCGTGACTCTAAGAACGAGAGGCCTGGTTGAGTGTGGCCAAGCGTGGAATGGTGGTGGGGGTGAAAACAATGTTCGCGACAATCCTTTAGTTAATAGTCGTTCGGTTTATTTGTTAGTTAAACGTTATTAAACAAGCGAAGTAAATTAACTAGGCACTACAAAAAAACAATTGGCGCGTTTAATGAATGTTAGGATCTCTGGAGGCGAACGGCTAGTTAAAAGGGTGATGGGGGGAGGGGTGGGGGCACGTTTGTTCCCAGCGAGAGCTGCAGGCAGAATGACTGTGTACGGCCGGCAGGAGTTGCTGAGGCCGCTTTACATCACTGGAGCAAGCTCCTCAGCGCGAGGGTAGAATTGTACAAGCCCCGCGAGGGGCCCTTGTCCACCCAGGTGTCTTGCATTTGAAACGAGACGGTAAAGAGAAGTTAACCCCCTCCCGCCGCCTCTCCCATAAAATTGTAGTCATGAGCCTAGCTCGTTTTGATGCTAGGGCATGCTAGTTTCCCCCAGCAGGCCCTGGTTCCCATTAACATTTAACCTCCCTCCGACTGCCTGCACAGAGGTCGTGGGAGGAGTTAGCAGTGATGCCGCAACCTGGTATTGTCCCTTTCGGTATTTAATTTTTTTTAAAATCCCCGGCCAGTCTTTGGTTTTGTAATGTTATTCTAAGCCTGAATATTTCCGTGAATTTACTCGCGCAAGGTCTGGGTAAGGACGCTGCCTACTTTAGGTGAGATGATAATGATTGTGATCATGAGATGTTGCTTATAAATTATATACTTAATATATAGGTGTCGTTGTTTGAGTTGTTGCGGCGTGGCGTGTAAAGCGGTCTTTGAAGACGCGCGGGTCTACCGCTGACAGTGAAGTGCAGGGGCGGGGCTACAGTGAGGTGGTGGGGGGAGGTGCCGACACGAGCGCCGCTCGGCGGCGGCTTGAGTAACGAGCGCGCCGCGCTGACATACAGCCAGTACGCGAGCGCACGCGAGCATGTTAGTGCTCTCCGCGCTTATCGTGTCCAATGGGCGCCGTGCCGTGAGGGAGTGGCAGACCCAGCGCTCCTACCGGCAACAATCCCCGAGACAGAAACTATTTATCGGTTATAGGCTGTTCACGGTAAAGTGAGCATGAGGAGATTTGGGCGGCGCTTAACATCGGGGACTTGAGAGTCGATGAGGGTGAAGTGAGGCGAGTACGTACCAGCGCCGGAACGAAAGGGCAAGGGAAACAGGAGATCTCCGAGAAAACCCGCCGACCAGCGGCATCGTCCGGCACGATTTCCCACTTGCGAAAATTCGGAGTGAACCGGCCGAAAATTAAACCCGGTTCGCCATGGTGAGAGGCGAGCAGGCTGACCGCTCAGCCACCGCGGCGCCAGGAAATTTTTTTTTAAGGAAATGCACAGTAATTACGTAAACGGAAACGCAGTCTGCAATGACGAAAAAACGGAGCTGAGGTTCGTAAATACAAAATACGGAACGTCTCCGTCTTTACTGTCGCTTCGGGTCTCGGGACGAACATTGCCGATTTTACACGAAGCTGAGGTTCGTGAATACAAAATACGGAACGTCTCCGTCTTTACTGTCGCTTCGGGTCTCGGGACGAACATTGCCGATTTTACACGAAGCTGAGGTTCGTGAATACAAAATACGGAACGTCTCCGTCTTTACTGTCGCTTCGGGTCTCGGGACGAACATTGCCGATTTTACACGAAGCTGAGGTTCGTGAATACAAAATACGGAACGTCTCCGTCTTTACTGTCGCTTCGGGTCTCGGGACGAACATTGCCGATTTTACACGAAGCTCTCTTCACCTCCGTAATAAAAAAATTGTCGTTTCTGCAGCAGTTAAGATATCCACGCCTCCTAAACCTGTTCCTTCAGACATTAAAATGTAGTATCAGGTGTCTGTAACATTTAGAAATACTTAAAAAAAAACCCTAATTGTAAGAGAAACTGAAAAAGTTGCTTGTATGTAGAGATCTGCACAATTCGCGTTATTTCGTGGCTGCAGACTGAACTCTAATAAGTTGCATGCTCGCCTGACTTCTGCTATTGGTAGACAGATCGTGTGGCCCGTCCCAAGGACCTTCTCGTCCAATAGTAAGGCTCAACCGACGAGCAACCAATGTGCAGTGAAGCGCTCACACAGGCTAATGACCTCACACAATCGCCAGTGGCCAATTAACTCACTAGATGCGCTAAAGTATAGAGCGGTGCAGTCGAGTATGTTGCCGGCAAATAACGCGAATTTCGCAGGTCTTTATACATGACAAAAGTAGAAACAACCAAGGTATGCGATAAGTTTTTACAAGAAAGTCGCAGGTGTGAGATTAGTGTCATGAACACACACAGTTTTTTTTATATCCGTGTTCAAATCTCGCTCATGTATGAAATAATTAAAAATTTTAACATAATTTTTGTACAAAGTAAAACACACGCATGACGAAAATTAAATGTGTTTTGGTTGTGTAATTTTTTGAACCTGGAAGTACAAAAAACTAACTAGCAAAATTACGGAGAGGCTCTGTGAATTCACGGACAGTTCAAGAATTCACGGACAGTTCAAGAATTCACGTACAGTTCTGTGAAGTTTACGGAAAGTCCGTTTTTGACAAGTACGTGTCCGTAATTTCACGAAGAGTTTTACGGAGACTTCTGGAGAAATTTCCACCAGCACTTTTTCGTAAAATTAAGGACAATTTTTTTTTTCAGTGAGTGTCTATTGTTCTTGTTACATATCGTGTTTTGACTGGCTATTTTTGGACGCCATCGCTGGTGAGGCACAATTGAAAACTTTAACATTTTACTTTACGATTTCACTTTACGTTTGCTTTCAGACTTGTTGTTTCTTACGGAACATGTCACAATGGAACTGTCAAAAGTAAAGTCAATCATTCTTGACTTTACGAATTCGAAAAGTTGAAATTCAAAGTGAAGCAGCCATTTCGCGGAGAATCTAACAGAGGTTGTGTGGAATGAGTGTTATTTTATTGCAGTGCGATTTTAGTATGTTAATCAATTGCTTTAGACTTTAATTTTATGGTTAATCTGTTTCAGTTGTGAAAATTATATATATATATATATATATATAGACACACACACTCAAGAAATCAAAGAAACTGTATTTTAAATCCTTGTATAATTTTGTAATAAATTGTTCTTTTGAATTTTATTTTGTGCGCCTGTTTGTTGTACTTTAGGTTTTAACCCTTCATGACTTTTTTTTAGTAGCCAATTTTGGTTAGAGGTCAAATCTTTACAAATTATAATTTTTATTTTTTTATTTTTGTATACTTATTTATGTGATAAGTGGGGTAGCCTGAGGCTTCAGCCAGGGTTGGCTCAGAATAAAGTAAAGAAGCGAGGTTTTTTTTTTAAATAAACTTTTAATATAAATTTTAAGACCATTTTTTTTAAAAGGCACGTAAAATGCATTCCTGGATGATATGACAGTAATCTACATAAGAAGATACACATTTTTAAGAAGCTCGCAGAACCGATTTTCAATTGTCTGAAGTTGAACTTTACAATTGTACTGCGTATTGGTAATGCCTAGGGCCAGTGACATTTCGCGTAAAAATCGGAGCACGCAGTAGACTTCAACACTATATACACACCTCAGCTGTTGTTATGCCTCCATTGGCTGCTGGTGCCGTGTCCGTCTTTGACCAAGCCACTCAGGACTAAGTAACTCCGACACTGAACCTTCGTGATTCGTGCCGAAACGGTTAACACGGGCCAGAACGTTTTTTTAGCCAATCAAAGAAGCTGGACGACCCTACAGTGCTTTGGACTGTATCTTGTCTCGAAATCTTTTCGCGAAATATCACTGCCCCTAGTTATAAGGAATTCGTAAGTACTCCTCACGCCGAAAATTCCCTCTCTTGCAACACCTGAAATTAAACATTAATGTCTACGTTACGGGGTTAAACTTAGGAAGAAGAGAGGCACAGTAGTATAATTTGAAGACGTAGTGAATAAATGGAAAATATGCGAAGACCGGGGCAGCAGTTTAGTGTTTAACATAAATACGTGATATCTGGAAGGCACACAGAGATCCTGTGTAAACGGCAAGACTCGATCGCTAGTCTGTATCAGACCGCCTTAACGGAGAACAAACAATCACTGGAGCTATATTCACGTTGCACTGGAGACAGCGATGGATCAATACATTTGTTTGCTACATGCGAAGATAGGTTCTTCACGACCTCCTTCCCAACTACTACTCACCGCAGATAGTCGTCTTTCTAACTCCATCTGTCACTCTTACAATGCTTTCGTGGTTACATTTTTGACGTGACAACGTCTTAAATTAGGTTGCGGCTGGGAGTCACTTATGAAAAAGTGTAACGCTCGGTAACGTTACGATGAGTCACCGAGGAGGGGTAATCAAGGGAGGGAAATGAGGGGAGGAAACAGGAGGGGAGCCGAGCCGGCCAAGGAGAAAGCCACCTTGCATGGAAGCAATTCCAAAGACGAACGACGCGGTGGAGCTAGCGTCGCAGTTTTACAATTAATAAATGTAATTAGACGAACCACAAGGAAATTAATAACGCGCTTGATAAATAAAGACGCTCTCGCATTACTAAAAAAATATGTTTAATGAATATTCGTTGCAGTGACAGATATTGTTTTTTTGACGTGACAACGTCTTAAATTAGGTTGCGGCTGGGAGTCACTTATGAAAAAGTGTAACGCTCGGTAACGTTACGATGAGTCACCGAACGAGAGAGAGGCCCGCCGAATGCCTTGCGTCTCTCTCCAACTCAA
Organism: Clitarchus hookeri; assembly: GCA_002778355.1. Taxonomy (NCBI): domain Eukaryota; kingdom Metazoa; phylum Arthropoda; class Insecta; order Phasmatodea; family Phasmatidae; genus Clitarchus; species Clitarchus hookeri. The sequence goes on from NQII01004122.1 coordinate 171,610, forward strand.
CTATGATCGGTCTGCCGCGCGCGCAGCACTACGTTGTCACGTAAAATCTTCGCCCGTAAAACCGACTTTACAGGCAACCATTTTTTTTAAATCAGATTTCTTTTTTATCGGCCATCTACGGACCACGCTATTTCAATTGTCCTTTTCCTTTCCCTGGCGCCTGGGCTTAAACTTTCACCCAGTATTCCCGCATTCGTATCATATGCTGTTCCTTCCTCACTTCAGTCCATGTTTTGCCAGTTTTTAGTTTCGGCTTTTCTTGGAAAACCACGGTGCTCTTGGAGTTTCTTCTTGAGCGGAATACGTTTCTGGATGTCCTCCTGTGTTATTCCCCACTTCTTGCAAGTCTTTCTCTACCTCGGCGAGCCACGCCTCCTTGGGTTTTTTTTTTGTTTAAAAGTAATTAAAGAATCTATTGCTCAGCCTTGTAGGATTCATACGGGCAATATGGCTTTAGAGAACAATTCTCCTCCTACGAATGGTGTCTTTGATTTTTTCTACATGTGTGTAGAGTTCATGATTGTGTCGTCTTTTGAATTCACCATTTTCTTTGATTGCACCTAATATTTTCCTTAAGATCTGCCTTTGTATTATTTAATTATTTTAAAATACCCACGAGAATTTTAAATTTAGGCATTATTTTTTAAAATTTAGAATATATCTCGAAACAAACTTAAGGGTATACACATGTCAAAGGTTAAAAACTAACGTAAAGGATAATGAAATATTGGGATGAAATATAATCGTCAAGAAAATTTTACACAGCTTACTGGGAAATATAAAAACAGTAGGATGATGAACGGTTCCTTTGATGTGGGCGTACCCACTCTCTGATTGGTTGCGCAAGGGTCTGGGAACAGACCTCGCGTGTGATTCGCTATAGCGCGTGCACCCTGTAGGCGGGGCTGCTGCCACCGGCGGGCAAGTAAGTTGCCTGACGCTGATTGGCGAACAGCGTTCCGGCACGTTGTTGGCTAGTGACGCCATGTTGGTGGCGTGTGTGGCTACAGTTCGCGGAGCAGCGCTCAGGCCACATTGACAAGGGCGAGGGGAGGGACAAGCCTTCACCAGGAAGTGACGTTCTTAAGGCGCCCGTCTACCTGGGGTTGAACTGCGTTGCAGAGTGTTCGAAATACACGTTTTTCAACGAAACTATTAAGCGTGCGACCAACGTGCTGATCTACGAAAAGAACACACACTTCAGACGAGAGCTGTTAAGTACTTTCAAAATATCACGTACGTTAGAAACATCAATTCAGAGTACTCCAAAACCGCTAAAAACGGCCTTTCCAAGGCGCTGTAGCTCAAAATGCACGCATCAGATACATACGAAACTACTATAGAGGCCTGCATTGAACCTTCCTAAAGACTTCCCACTAATAAAATAATATGGTCACCGCTGAAAGTCCCATAGGTACACGCAGCACGACGAGAACACTGCACGCCAGTTCAGAGCCTTGCGCTTAGCGTCGATGGCGTACTTGATGCGCGTGGCAGTGTCACCCTTATCGCTCCCGCGCTTCTCGGCCTAAACGTGGGAAAAAGTTCCAGGTAGACGGGGACCTTGAGTCAGTGAGAATGCCAGTTTTTCCAGAAAGTGAAAGTCGCCTGGCTGGATGAACGTTAATTTTCCAACACNCCTTGAGTCAGTGAGAATGCCAGTTTTTCCAGAAAGTGAAAGTCGCCTGGCTGGATGAACGTTAATTTTCCAACACTTCCTCTAACGTATCTCTCGATAAAATATGCCTTGCGTTCCTCCTCAGGAATTTACAGTGTAAAAAAAAACATCAGCTGCAGTGTCCACAGTTATAAACAATTTGTCTGGACTCAAAATATGCTACGTTGTACAGATTTAAAAACCAACATACGAATTAAAAAAATATATATATAGTTTCCGTTTGCAATAGCATTAACATTTTGCCAGATGCTAAGATAACTCGGACTTTCATTTGACTCGCAAGTAACCATCACGAAGACCGATAATGATTTCAAAGAGAGAGAAAATAGGGCAGAGTGCGCGCCCGAGCTGCGAAGTTGCCAATCCGTGTCCCAACTTTAGACTGCTTTCTGCCAACACGACCATCATAAACGACTAGGTTGGGATTTGAGGTTAGAACACTGTTTATGTAAACAAGTGCTCAATGTTTCAAGATTTTTGTAGATACACTTCCTATAACCGGTGTTTAGTGGAATTATTCAAAATAAAATTGGTAAAACCATTTGATTCATATACACAAGATCTTTAACAAAAGTTAAAGATAAAATAAAAACTAGGATTAGATACCCTATTATTTTATTTGTTAGTTTTGACCAGGTTAGTAATAGTTATGTTCTTTAAACCTAAAGAATTTGGCGGTGTTTTAGTCTATTCAGAGGAATTTGCCTATCAATCGATAGTCCGCGATTAATTCTTCTTTAATTTGTAATCAGTATGTATACCGCCGTTATAAGTTTATTTTACAAGATTTTAATTTGCTAGTTTGAAAGTTGAAAGACCTTTGAAAGTTAAGATATAAACCAATACTNAGTTTATTTTACAAGATTTTAATTTGCTAGTTTGAAAGTTGAAAGACCTTTGAAAGTTAAGATATAAACCAATACTTCCGCCACTGTTGACCATGTGACTTTGGCAGTCGTGTTGGTGCGGGTGCATGCGCAGAAGACGAAAATAGGTGTATATATGCTTTCAATTGCGCATTCAATCGGTGCGCTCTGAGAACTAGAAAAGTGTGACAATAACGAGACTGGCCGAAGCAACTGCGCGTTCGTCGACGGTATTTGCAATCAAACTGACGCGTTGAATCTGGCGACAGTGTGCCAAAACTACATTCAGTGCGCACTTATTCAGAACAACTGGAAATTGGAACGCGGAATACGACTGCGCTCGATGTGAGTACTGTATNCATTCAGTGCGCACTTATTCAGAACAACTGGAAATTGGAACGCGGAATACGACTGCGCTCGATGTGAGTACTGTATGCAGTCCAGGGTGGTCATTGGTGGAGAGGGGAGAAGTCCGGGCCACTCTATCATCGAGGTCTTGAGAGCCGATGAGGGCGAAGCTAGGTGAGTACGGAGCAGCGCCGGAGTGCGAGAGCGGAGGGAAACGGGAGACCCCCGAGAAAATCCCGCCAACGAACGGCGTCGTTCGGCACGATTCTCGCTCGCGAACATCCGGGGGTGANGAGAACTAGAAAAGTGTGACAATAACGAGACTGGCCGAAGCAACTGCGCGTTCGTCGACGGTATTTGCAATCAAACTGACGCGTTGAATCTGGCGACAGTGTGCCAAAACTACATTCAGTGCGCACTTATTCAGAACAACTGGAAATTGGAACGCGGAATACGACTGCGCTCGATGTGAGTACTGTATGCAGTCCAGGGTGGTCATTGGTGGAGAGGGGAGAAGTCCGGGCCACTCTATCATCGAGGTCTTGAGAGCCGATGAGGGCGAAGCTAGGTGAGTACGGAGCAGCGCCGGAGTGCGAGAGCGGAGGGAAACGGGAGACCCCCGAGAAAATCCCGCCAACGAACGGCGTCGTTCGGCACGATTCTCGCTCGCGAACATCCGGGGGTGACCCGGCCGGGGACTGCGGGAGGCGAGAGCAATCTGACCGCTGGGCGACCGCGGCCCCCGTGGTGGAGCACGGCTTTGTCGAGGGCGGGGCAGGCAGTCGGCCTTGTTTGAGGGACGAGGCTGGGCCCCGCAGTTCGCACGTCGTTAACGCGAGCCTCTCTAGTTGTGTGTTTGACCGCCGCGCGCTCGTAAACACGACTATCACCGGCGGAGTAAGTAGACCCCTGCGCATGCACACCGCCCACAAACACGGACTAGGTCGCTGTACAACTCCGCCCTTCCTGCCTCACTTCGAGTGTGACGACGTCAAACAGCCGTGCTGAAGACGTCCTCCACCATGGGAGTGGTCACAAAGTACTTACACACACACACGTCACCAGGTCAGGCCGGTTATGCTTCTGTGTCACCCCTACTCTTGTCTCCTATTGGATAACGTGGTGGTATAGTATAGTCGTGGATTATTCACACTTTTCGAATAAAACACTTTTAAAATATCACCCCATGTATGACGTTTTGGTTGTTTTCTAAATACACCGTCTAGCACAAGCGTTTTATACCCCTATTAACATAGAAGTGTCTTATTTTTGGTAACGTCACACTTTTACTTAATACTACATTTATAAATTTTAATAGTCGATTTATAATTTATTTGAATAAAACAGTGAGAAATTACGTGTGTTGGTAATAGATAGTTCTCATACAAAATATTATCAAACTGGGTGCGAACGAATGCGTTGCGTTGTGCCTTTGGTGTAATTTTATAGACTTGGTTAAGATTTGTTTGCACGAGGTGGATGAATATCTCCGGAAGAATAACTTTAGTAGAACTTAAGAAAAGTTAGAATATAATCATGCATGGACTATTCGTGTTCTCTTTAGTTGCTCTTGATATTCCGCTCAGTACAGGGAATATACAAGAACGCGCTGTAAAATTCTCTCGTGAATCTTGTGTCTGCAATCAGAGAGAGGGTATTTTAAGTAATTAAAATGTTCTTTTTAATAGTGCCAACATTTTTATTGACGAAATTACTACAAACAGAGGNACACACACACGTCACCAGGTCAGGCCGGTTATGCTTCTGTGTCACCCCTACTCTTGTCTCCTATTGGATAACGTGGTGGTATAGTATAGTCGTGGATTATTCACACTTTTCGAATAAAACACTTTTAAAATATCACCCCATGTATGACGTTTTGGTTGTTTTANAGTCGTGGATTATTCACACTTTTCGAATAAAACACTTTTAAAATATCACCCCATGTATGACGTTTTGGTTGTTTTATAAATACACCGTCTAGCACAAGCGTTTTATACCCCTATTAACATAGAAGTGTCTTATTTTTGGCAACGTCACACTTTTACTTAATACTACATTTATAAATTTTAGTAGTCCATTTATAATTTATGTGAATAAAACAGTGAGACATTACGTGTGTTGGTAATAGATAGTTCTCATACAAAATATTATCAAACTGGGTGCGAACGAATGCGTTGCNGAATAAAACAGTGAGACATTACGTGTGTTGGTAATAGATAGTTCTCATACAAAATATTATCAAACTGGGTGCGAACGAATGCGTTGCGTTGTGCCTTTGGTGTAATTTTATAGACTTGGTTAAGATTTGTTTGCACGAGGTGGATGAATATCTCCGGAAGAATAACTTTAGTAGAACTTAAGAAAAGTTAGAATATAATCATGCATGGACTATTCGTGTTCTCTTTAGTTCTTGATATTCCGCTCAGTACAGGGAATATACAAGAACGCGCTGTGAAATTCTCTCGTGAATCTTGTGTCTGCAATCAGAGAAAGGGTATTTTAAGTAATTAAAATGTTCTTTTTAATAGTGCCAACATTTTTATTGACGAAATTACTACAAACAGCGGNAGGGTATTTTAAGTAATTAAAATGTTCTTTTTAATAGTGCCAACATTTTTATTGACGAAATTACTACAAACAGCGGAACTTCATTTAATGCTACTTGATACATAGTTCAACCAAACAATATCTTCCGTGGACGCAGAAAACCTTTGTGCAATCAAATTATTTGGTTTTAATAACAGTTTGGTCACAGACTAGGTCAGTATACAGAGACGAAACAGCCGCCTCTATAACTAACTCAAGCTGCACACGCCAGCAAAATGGCGTCACTAGCAAGCAACATATCACAACGCCGTTCGGCAATCAGCGCCTGGTAACTTACTGGCCAGCCGTCAACCTAGCCAATGGGAAGCATTTCGCAGCACTCAGTACCCTATCAGATTCAACGCCCACTTCCAGATCTTCGCGCAGCCAATCAGAGAATGGGTACTCCCACATCGATGGAACTGACAAGCCATTTCGCCTTCGTGTGATTGACTACTCTATGACTGTACCGTCAATTGGACGCATTTTCAACAGTGTCCTGGGGTTTTATTGCAGCGGCGTTATATCTTTCATTTAACCCCTTAACGTACACGTTAACTTTAAGTTTCAGGTGTTGCAAAACACAACATTTTTTGTACGAAGATTACGTACGAATTTCTTATAACTAGGGCCAGTCGGTTTTTCGCGTAAAAATCGGAGCATACAGTAAACTTCAATACTATATACACACCTCAGCTGCTGTTATACCTCCATTGGCTGCTGGTGCCGTGTCCGTCTTTGACANAAACTTCAATACTATATACACACCTCAGCTGCTGTTATACCTCCATTGGCTGCTGGTGCCGTGTCCGTCTTTGACAAAGCCACTCAGGACTAAGTAACTCCGACACTGAACCTTCGTGATTCGTGCGCAAACGGTTAACACGGGCCAGAACATTTTTTAGCCAATCAAAGAAGCTGGACGACCCTACAGTGCTTTGGACTGTATCATGTCTCGAAATCTTTTCGCGAAATATCACTGCCCCTACTTATATCGAGTGACACTTTGGAAGCTATGGAAAGACTGGTTTCAGTAGATGCATGTAACAAGAAGCAACCAATTATAAAATAGTTGGTGTGTCAGCGGCAACCAATAGCATTGCTCAGGTAAAGGCGCTGTATGTATTGGTGCCATCTTCTGGAATTGTACATCCTCGACCATGATCTCACCTTATCTGCAACGTGTCAGTTGTGAAGGGATATACTAAAGTCAATACGTTAAGAAGTTAATTATCACGTAGCTGTTGCTTGGTACAACGGCAACTTANAAAAAAAAAAAAAAAAAAAAAAAAAAAAAACAACGGGGGTGATAGTAGAACCCTTCAACCTGCTTAAAAGCGTTAAAATTGGAAAGCAAACATAACCTAACCTCTTTGCTGAGAACACTTCAACACTAATGGCTTTCCTGGTGGTTAATGTGTTCTTCACAAGAAGAAGCCAGCAACTTGCCGTCAGTTAACACAAGCCATCAGTGAAGGTGTGTGCACATGTTTTTTTTCTACTTTGTTGCAGAGGACGAGTCCAAATAATCGTTTGGCCTCCCCTCGGGTTCTGAAAGGCCGAGATGCGGAACTGAAACGTCAGAAGGGCGGGAAACACAGGCGGGTGTTTGCGTCCCGAGCACTCGACGCCTCGTTGAGGCACTGGGAAGGATCATTCCAAACAGTTACGGAGTTCATAACTCAGACGGCAAACTGCGAAGGACATGGAGGAAGGGGCGAGGCGAGTGGACCAAGCTGCACCGCCTGCATTACTAGAAGAACAACGGCATAAGATCACTTTTTATTTTGTTACACTTTCCTTAAGGGCACTGCCTGCCGGCTGGCAGCTGCGAAATTAAATATAAAATCCCATTTTAAGGAAATTTCCACTCGGTGCGTTAATTTTAAAGATAGGCGTTTCAAACAAAATGTACTCTTCACGAAGTTCCCTACAGTGGAGATTTTTCCATAACATGTATAGCTAGGGGCAGTGATATTTCGCGAAAAGATTTCGAGACAAGATACAGTCCAAAGCACTGTAGGGTCGTCCAGCTTTTTTGATTGGCTAAAAAACGTTCTGGCCAGTGTTAACCGTTTGCGCACGAATCACGGAGGTTCAGGGTCGGAGTTACTTAGTCCTGAGTGGCTTGGTCGAAGACGGACACGGTACCAGCAGCCAATGGAGGTGTAACAACAGCTGAGGTGTGTATACAGTATTGAAGTCTACTGCGTGCTCCGATTTTTACGCGAAAAGTCACCGGCCCTAGTCATAAGTGATATTTTTTTTATTTCTCTCTGGTGTAGTTTTGTCATCACAGCGACCAACTTGCCGTGAAAGGCCACGCACTGGGTCTCGGCACAGGGAGTCCTTCTCGGTCACATTCCCCGGCAAGGTGTGCATCTGAAGACCGCGTCTTTGAAATAAGTTTGCGGTTGACGGAGTAATCTAATACTGGAGGCGTCATTCAGCACAAGTTTAACATATTACGACATGCGTGTCAGAACTGCAATCGCTGTGCGCGTGCAAGCGTGTACACACACACAGAAGCAAAACAAGTGCTGTAATATATCTGAAAACGTTGAACTTTTGGGAGAATAAAATACACAATCTAACAAAAAATAGAAAAAATATTTACTAGGTATTTAAAAAGTGTTTTCAGGAACATATACAACTGTTTCATAGAGGCGTAGGTTAAATTTACTCCTAGATGGATCCAAAAGGACACTTAATTGATATCAGTTTTTTTCTTCACATACTTATGCAGTATCAGAAATTCGATAGAATAGATCACGTAGAAAACTATACTCATAATTTATTTTACCGAGATAGAAGTGCAGAACTTTTCTTCTTCTATGGCTAACGTGACCATACGTCCCGTTTCGAACGGGACAGTCCCGTTTTTCAGCACTCTGTCCCGTTGTCCCCGATGAAAGCTTCGGGGACACCCGAATGTCCCGTTTTTATCAAGCGAGCAAAAATATTGATTTAATAATTATAAAAATCATTTCAAAATTGTTAATTTACCATACAAATTGAAACGTCTGAATGCTGCTTTATCCGCGTGTCAAATGACTTCTCGCTCGTATATTGTCGAGAAGCGCGGGCGGGCGGTGTGGTTCCCTCCCCCCCATCCATCAAGCGCGACTCTCCGACGCACGCATTAGTCGTCGATTGTTCTCCAACGTAAGCGCATTAGTCTGTCTACTTTCGAGCTCAGAAATAATAAATGAATATTCACTTATTTCAAAATATATTACGCAGCAAAAATTGTCAGAATGGAATACGTTGAACGTTCCAACAGAAAATCGTCGGGTAGAGTTATTTAAACACTTCGCCAACAATAATTTCAATCATACGTACATTCGTATAGTTGTTGAATATATCCTTTGTCTGCCTGCTACAAATGCACCAGTAGAGCGCGTGTTCTCGCTCACGAACAAGTTGTGGACCGCTGGAAAGACCTAACTGCAATTTTCAGTACTTGTAGCGATGTTGATCACAAATGCGAATATTAAAAAAACCTGCCAGGAATTTTACTCCTACTTGAAATCATCGCCTAATATATTAAAGAAAATTTGATCTTCTGAAAAATATATATTTAAAAAATACATAAGTAATATACGTATTAATCCTGATAACATGTTTTTTTTAATCAATCAACCTACTCACAAATGAAAACTGACTAGTGTCCCGTTTTGAGAAAAAAAAAAAATGGTCACGTTATCTATGCCCCAAAAGGACAGTTTCATCTTCACAAGATTATTAGGAAGAAATTAATATTGCCCGTAGTTATAGTCAGGATTCATTAAATTAAATACAAGAAATTATTCTTTTATTCCTGAGAAGTTACATGTTTCACGTATTCCCTCTTAGTTACTACGGCATTGTCTGCACCAGAAAAAAATTGATATTAATTAAATTATATTAAATTATTATATATAATATAAATTATTATATATTTATATTATTATATATTAATTCATATATAAATATATTTTAACATTATGTATTATAATATATTAAAATAATTATATAAAATTAATTATATAATATAAAAATCTTATATTAATTAACGCGTACCAACCCTCACGCCTTGGTTGGTTGGAACTATTAAGGTGCAAAGGGTTTTTTGCCCATCGTTTTAAAGTGTGAAATTAGGTTTAACAGTTAATCCTCCCAGCTCCTTTTCGATTTGACTACATGTATANATATATTTATATTATTATATATTAATTCATATATAAATATATTTTAACATTATGTATTATAATATATTAAAATAATTATATAAAATTAATTATATAACATAAAAATCTTATATTAATTAACGCGTACCAACCCTCACGCCTTGGTTGGTTGGAACTATTAAGGTGCAAAGGGTTTTTTGCCCATCGTTTTAAAGTGTGACATTAGGTTTAACAGTTAATCCTCCCAGCTCCTTTTCGATTTGACTACATGTATAACTCAGAGGGGCCTAGATAAGCAACAACTGAAAAAAATCTAAGATACTGACATTTGTCATCCACAGGAATACCTGGTCTGGTTTCTGTAAACATCATTTGAAAGCATCGTGCAGGTATGCTCGCGTGTGTCAGTGACAAACTACGTCGGAGGCTCGAGAAATATTCATCGGAGAGTGTTCGGGAAAACGACGGCGGTGGCGGAGGGGCAAGCCGGGCATATACGAGAACTGGTTAGAGCAGGGAAGGAACTGGCGACGCGAACATTCCGTGGTCACGCGCCGAGGAGAGAGGAGGGCAGGGCAGGGCAGGGCACGCCGCTGTATCTGTGAGCAGAGAGCGGCGTATCTATACTACTTCATCTGTGTTGCCGTCTCGCTACAGCATCCCCGCTGTAGCCGCGCCTTCTGCCTGCACGTAGGCAGCGTCGTGCATCGTAAACACCACTACTCACTTTCCCAGTGCTGAATCATTTTATACGCTGTTCACGGCCAGCAGTGACCAATGATCTTCCCTGGCGCTAACTGATTCGTAAACCGCGCTACTGTTCTGCGTTACGATTGGTTAACATCGCTAACCACCGAACACAACGCCTACGGCTTACTGGTTGTGATAAAGTAACTGGTTATTAGTAGAGACCTGATAAATTCGCGGATTCATTTTGGGACAAGCTAGAATTCAACACGCGTGTGTCTGTATAACCTTATCCATTGGTCCACATGGTGTTCGACACCTCCTGAAGAACGGTGGCCCAATCGGCGCCTTCCACTGTGACAGCAGACAACCAATACACAGTTGACATCGGCATGTCTGTACATAAGACTGTAGGGTCTAGCCTGCAGGTCACTGAACTCACGAATTTTTCAGGTCTCTAGTTATTAGCCAGCTGAAGTACAGCACGCATCAAAACTTTTCCTATTTGCAACATAGGGTACCATACATTAACGTGGGAATTAAATAGTTAAGTATAGGCTGTTCATGGTAAACTGAGCATTTTTGAGGTCCTAGTTACTTTTTCCCTTAAACAATTTTTTTTATCCTTGCGCAACTTTTTAAAATAAATATTGCCATGTAAGTAATAAAAACAGTGTATACATTTCACCGGACTCGAAAGTTAACGTCTAAGGCTAAAATAAATTATATTTATTTACTGTTATTACAAATGAGAGGGCTTCAAAAAGTGCTCACTTTACCGTGCATAGCATAAACTCAATAATACAGAGGTGAAACAAGTGCTTGCACCATGAACTCCAGTAACACACAACAAAATGGAGTCGTTAGAAAATTTTGTGAGCCCACATATCGTCTGTAACATACTTACTAGTTTATTCTTTCATGATTGGATGAACAAGGTTTTGACTTGGTTAAGTTGTTTGCAGACCAATCACAAACGTTCTGCCTTATAGTACCAGAATTCTCATTGGCCCAGTGAGATGGGGTAGTAGCTTCATACATGCATGACAGCCAATAACGAAAGAAAACTGTCGGACTTGTGTACAGTACGTTGAATCCTAGGAAACAGCCAACTTCCCCCGCGATATGACATCATCTCTACCAATGATGTTCCTTGTGGGTAAATGTGGTCTAGGTCGTAATTGGTTCATATAAATGTAGCCGAACATACAGCCTACCGCTCATTGGCTGTGGCAACGAAACAAAGTGTTGCCTCGACAGAAATACAGCACGCATCATAAAATTGTTTGTTCGCAACACCTGAAACCGCAAATGTAAACGGAAACCCGGAAATTATCGGGCATACTGCGAGGATTAGCAGCGCACTCTAAGAAACTATTCGCAAATTTACCACATAGGTGTATATATGTGTATAGTTAGAAACCGTGAATGGTAAGGTATTTTCCCGTGCATTCACTGTAGCGTTCCTACAGTTGCTCAGGAAACAGTAAATGCGTAGGGAAGTCCCCAACTTTGTACAGTAGCGACGCGGAACGTTCCTACATCTGCAGCTCGACGCGTGGTANAATGTAGCCGAACATACAGCCTACCGCTCATTGGCTGTGGCAACGAAACAAAGTGTTGCCTCGACAGAAATACAGTACGCATCATAAAATTGTTTGTTCGCAACACCTGAAACCGCAAATGTAAGTGGGTCTGAAAGGGGTAAACGGAAACCCGGAAATTATCGGGAATACTGCGAGGATTAGCAGCGCACTCTAAGAAATTATTCGCAAATTTACCACATAGGTGTATATATGTGTATAGTAAGAAACCGTGAATGGTAAGGTCTTTTCCCATAAATCTATGGCAACGTTCCTACAGGTGCTCAGGAAACAGTCAAATGCGTAGGGAAGTCCCCAACTTTGTACAGTAGCGACGCGGAACGTTCCTACATCTGCAGCTCGACGCGTGGTANCCACGTGGCAAGGAGGTTGTGTCCGCCATCACATCTGGTAAACAACTAAAGTCAGTCACCGCTGCCTCTCCGAGTGTCACTTCGAGGCACACGTGACGACGAGACGAACGCGGAGTGTTGTTGGCCTCCGGTCCGCGAGCTCGGGAGGTCGCGNATCACATCTGGTAAACAACTAAAGTCAGTCACCGCTGCCTCTCCGAGTGTCACTTCGAGGCACACGTGACGACGAGACGAACGCGGAGTGTTGTTGGCCTCCGGTCCGCGAGCTCGGGAGGTCGCGGCCGGCGTTGCCAACTGTGCGGCAATTTCCGCACATTAAAATTACGGGAATTTTTACGTGTAAATAATCTGGCGCAAGCAGCTGAGGGCAGCTTTCTTATATTCAGTAAAATACACTGTAATTGTACTACTTATGAACGGCGCAAGAATTAAATGAGAACGGTTAACTTAATTGATACTAGAAACGCATGTTTTCATTTTAGTATTTTTTGTCTGTTTTGAAATCGTGTATTTATATAGGGACATATTATTTTCAGGTACCAGGTGCTTTGTATCTACAAAATGTTGATGTTAACTATGAAACTTGAAAAGATGAGCAGTATACGTATGTTAACATTTTATAGTTTTGTGAATGTTGGGGTAAACCTTTTGTAAAATGCTCATAACTTCAATATTTAACGCGAATTTTTAAAAACTTAATAAAATCAATGCGGTCTCGTTAGCAAGTAAAGTGTTTTGCACCTTCTACCCTGGACGGAAATGTTAAAGTGTAGATGTGTTTTTCTAATACCTGTACCTAGCACCTTTCTACGAGTACGTAAATGTAATGACCGGTGCTGAAATGTTGCAGTTTGAACACGGAAATGTAAAATAAACTTGTTGTCCACCCTGGACTCCCAGCCTCGCCGTCGTGTCCCCGGATGTCGATGAGACGGCCTCGAAGCTGCCCGTTGTCTCTCGCCGGACATCACTTCGACGACCGACGCCGAAGTGAAATGAATGACGTGCATTCGAAAATGCGTCCCTTCAAAACATAATTGTTACGACGACGCTAACCGCATACCAATAAGCTAACACGTGCATATTCGTGCATGGGCCAGACATGAGTGGGATACCGGAAATGTATTAAACTCAAGTGATTCTTTCTAAACGACAGTTTTTAGCATACGACTAATAACTATCATGCTCTATCATTCCACCCTAGAATGTTATAGCTCATTTCCCTGCCATGATACTTCATGCTCTGTCATTCAACCCTAGACTGTTCTAGTTCGTTGCCCTGTCAGGATACTTCATGCTCTGTCATTCAACCTTTCATGATCTGTCATTCTGCCTATCATGCTCTATCATTCCTTCCTGCCTCTGACATCATTTAAGATATGGGTGCCATCACAGGTTTAAAGGATGTATACATAAAATATATATGGAAATTATTATTTTCCCAAATGTTATACGAGAGGTATGTGTTCGTTATGTTAACTCATGCAGTGCCCATGTCATCAAGACACTGAAAATAACGAAAATGGCTTAACTTTTTTATAATTATAACCGGCACTCTGGATGTTTTATTAATATAAATTAGAGACAGTATAGGCATGGGTATTCGAGACATAATGAAATATATAATAAGCGTGAGATGACAACTCATCTCGGGGAGGATGGTTCACTAATAAAATGATTCATATCAGCAATGAGATGTTTCATATGCATAACCATGCTAAGTACTCTTTCATTTGAGTTGCTATAATCATTTACTTTATACTTGTACACATACATAATAGTAAGTAAATAAGTTTTCCCTCTGTAGGATAGCAAATGATAGAGCAGCAAAGTGCTTTTCACACATTAAAAGTGCGTACCTGCACCCTGTGGCGAGCAATGACGTTAGCTTCCAGGCTCGAAACCTACATAGTGTGTTAATATTTTTGTAAATAAAAATTAAATTGGTATTTCGACTTTGTGATTATGAAGATGGCTGCAAGGGCGAGGGAAGCGGGAAAACTCGCTGACCAGTAGCATCGTCCGGCATCATCCTCACTTGCGGAACATTCAGAGTGACCTGGCCGGAGATTGAGACCGGTTCGCCTAGGTGGGAGGCGAGTAGTCTAGCCGTTCAGCCACCACGGCCCCTGCGTATTTTTAAGTACTCTGCCACTCAAAAGCCACAGCGTTAACGCGATACAAAAGGAAACAAAGTGCTCCTGTCTCTATCACAACCCGAAATCGCAAATTACAGTTATATGTGCAATTTTTACGAAATAGTTATTTCTCATGTTCAATATGTACAAATAATCACGTGATAAAATATATATTATTATTATTGGTTATTCAACACACAATTAGGTGCAGTGTTTTCTACTTGGTGTTTTTTCCGACTCGTGCATGTTTTGTTTACACGTGGTGTAAGTATGGATGCATGATTGTCTCTCATCTGGGAAACCTGGAAAACAGATAAATAACAGGGAACCTTGAACACGGTAGCAAAACGTCAGGGGAGCGTGCTAACCGCTCAGCCACCGCGCGGCCCCGAAGGAAGGGGCATTCAAGAAGAAGGCTGACCTACATTTGGAAGCGAAATCGCTTTGGCTGACAAACGACAGCNCCCGAAGGAAGGGGCATTCAAGAAGAAGGCTGACCTACATTTGGAAGCGAAATCGCTTTGGCTGACAAACGACAGCTTCCGCTTTAAGTACGTCAATTGCAGTACAAGATATCTGCAGTGGTTATGAGAATGGATATGGTCGTTAGTAATGTCTATTGCGATGATATATTACACGGACAAGCGAAGCGGCAGCCACGGGAACGCACGGAGAAGACACATGCACCGCCAATCTAGAGACGGAACCACATCACTAACAATTATAGCGGCCAGCGTAGTGCCAATGCGGGGGAAAAAAAAATTACTGTCCGAAAGTTACTGAATTCTAGGATTGCTATACTTTTTAAAAGTTTCTGCATTTAGTTCAGAATCTAGGTGAAGTACTTAGGAAACGCAACATTTAGAGATATTATGAATGGGGGCAGTGATATTTCGCGAAAAGATTTCGAGACAAGATACAGTCCAAAGCACTGTAGGGTCGTCCAGCTTCTTTGATTGGCTAAAAAATGTTCTGGCCTATGTTAACCGTTTGCGCACGAATCAC
>NQII01004122.1:187905-211875 GCA_002778355.1 Clitarchus hookeri
TGAGATGTTGCCGCGTTCTCTCTGGTTTGCCGCTGAGCACTTCTCTCGCAGGAGCGATAAGGGCGACACTGCCACGCGCGTCAAGTGCGCCATCGCCACTGTAGTCCATTCGCGGTTTCTTCACACTTTTTGATTCAAACCTTTGAAACATCACCCCGTGTAAGACGGGCTTGGTTGTTTCCAAATTATATTATATACCACACCCGTATTACACTTGTATTAACATCAAAGAACATTATTTTTGGTTAAATTGAACTTTTAGTTATATTTTATCTATTAATTATAATATTTAATTTATAATTAAAATTAATAAAACCGGGGAGAAAATAGGTGTGTTGGTAGCGCCTAGTAAGAAATAGTTCTTGTGCAAACTTGTATTACAGTGAGTGCGCACGAATTGCGGTGCGTTGAATCTTTGCTGCAATTTTCTAGACTCGGCTAAGCTTTGTTAACACGCGGCGGAGTAATATCCTGGATGTAGAACTTTAACAGGGCTTCAGAGAAGTGTTAAGTAGCCGTGAATAGCCTAGACAACGGCAACCTCTGAACTGGCACGCTGTGATCTCGTCGTGCAATGTGCATCCGCAGTGTGAACAAGTAAACACAGTCGGAACGGCGTGGCGGGCCCTTTGATGCAGACCTAGCCTATCTCCGATCGGGGGCGCGAGGTTCTGGGAACGGGCCTCGTGTGTGATTGGCTGGGCTGCCAGCTGGCGATCGGGTTACCGGGCTCTGATTGGCGAACGACGTTCTAGAACGTTGCGGTCCAGTGGCGCCGTCTTGCTGGCGTGTGCGGCTGCAGTTTGACCTCTGTGTTGGCAAAGTCATGGTCGGTGCTGTACAAGGCCAGAAGCTATCACCAATACAGAAAGCATATACAATTGGGATCCAATTGGAAAATAAAGCCAAAAGCACGTCTGTTTAAAGTCTAGTTGTTTTCGAATTAAATCATGAAATTTCTGGGTCTCCAAATATTACCAGCNCAAAAGCACGTCTGTTTAAAGTCTAGTTGTTTTCGAATTAAATCATGAAATTTCTGGGTCTCCAAATATTACCAGTAAAATGAAGATGTCAGTCCTACAACATATCTACTTTCTGACAAGAATATTTTTAATATTTAAGCTTCAAAATATTAACAAAAACTAAATATAAAATGTGGGGCTTGCTTTTTTTTTATCCTACTTTCCGAAGGAAGGAAAGGTTTCTGAGTTCACTTTCCTGTCTGTGTGTGTATGTATGTGTGTTTGACTGTGTGTGTGTTTGACTGTGTGTGTGTTTGACTGCGTGTGTGTGTCTGGGCGTGTGTTCCCCTGTTTCAATTTTTGAACGTTTAAAACGAATTTCACCATATTTGGTACACNCAAAAGCACGTCTGTTTAAAGTCTAGTTGTTTTCGAATTAAATCATGAAATTTCTGGGTCTCCAAATATTACCAGCAAAATGAAGATGTCAGTCCTACAACATATCTACTTTCTGACAAGAATATTTTTAATATTTAAGCTTCAAAATATTAACAAAAACTAAATATAAAATGTGGGGCTTGCTTTTTTTTTATCCTACTTTCCGAAGGAAGGAAAGGTTTCTGAGTTCACTTTCCTGTCTGTGTGTGTATGTATGTGTGTTTGACTGCGTGTGTGTGTGTGTCTGGGCGTGTGTTCCCCTGTTTCAATTTTTGAACGTTTAAAACGAATTTCACCATATTTGGTACACATATAATACTTATTAAGGAAACCTTACTTTTATATCTTTCGACCACGTCGGGCACCTACGTTCAAAATGGCGGTCATCTTAAAATTTTGGGTGATGTCATATTTTGGGAATTATTAAACTTATTTACACCAAATTTTGCATACCGGCAGACCATTCTGTGAGCATTAAATTTTGAGACGAATATTTTTGTTAATCCGCCAATTTTTTAAAAAAAGTACCAATAAAAAATATATATATATTACATTTATCTCGAAGACTTTTTAATCAATTCTCACCCAATTTGGCATGTGAGTAATACTTGGGTTGGCCAATGAAACGTAAGGGATTAAACTTAATTAGTTACTTAATTCCAAAATGGTGGCAATACAAAGGTTTTAAGTTTATTTGTATGTCTGCCATACAATTGAACCAATTTTGACTACATTTTATACAATGAAAGTGTACATTACGAACAACATATATACCAACAAATAACCACTATTGTTGGCCATTTTGAAAGATTGCACCATACGAATAAATAAAATTATTATTTAATAACTAGGTAAATAATTAACCGATTACTATCAGATTTGGCAAACAAGTAGTACTGATGCAGATAATGTTAACTGAAATGTTTTAAGCATGTCAAACACTTGTTTTCAAAATGGCGGCCATATAGTCATTTTAGCTTAGAATGCTATATCGGTGAAATTACGTAATAAATTCCAACATAACTTTCTACGCTTGCAGCAGACATAACAACTATCAACTGTATCTAAATAGAGCATCCTCTGACGNAATTCCAACATAACTTTCTACGCTTGCAGCAGACATAACAACTATCAACTGTATCTAAATAGAGCATCCTCTGACCGCCATTTTGTAAGATAGCACTATGCGAGTTAATAAAGTATTTTTGTCATATCTCGGGAAACAATTATTGACGGATTCCTTCCAAATTTGGCAAAAAAATAGTACTGCAGCAGTGGTGTAAACTGATATTAATTGCTCCCATGTTGAGGAAAGTAGGCTAGTTAGTTATATCAGTAACTTCTGGTTTCTTGTGATATTCGCTTGTAAATATAGTACTGAGAGAACCAGGCAGTTAGTAGTGTACTGTAATACTGAGTCCATGTGCCAATTAGTTTTGAGTTTCGATTTTATAATTTTTATTCAGCATTTTTAAGGNAATTCCAACATAACTTTCTACGCTTGCAGCAGACATAACAACTATCAACTGTATCTAAATAGAGCATCCTCTGACGGCCATTTTGTAAGATAGCACTATGCGAATTAATAAAGTATTTTTGTCATATCTCGGGAAACAATTATTGACGGATTCCTTCCAAATTTGGCAAAAAAAATAGTACTGCAGCAGTGGTGTAAACTGATATTAATTGCTCCCATGTTGAGGAAAGTAGGCTAGTTAGTTATATCAGTAACTTCTGGTTTCTTGTGATATTCGCTTGTAAATATAGTACTGAGAGAACCAGGCAGTTAGTACTGTACTGTAATACTGAGTCCATGTGCCAATTAGTTTTGAGTTTCGATTTTATAATTTTTATTCAGCATTTTTAAGGATAAAGCCGCAAATCCATGACGTTCAACTGTCTAGCATGTCATGCTATTATTTTGTTGTATTATTGTTTGAAACGTAAAAATCCATGTCTTAAAATAAACAGTTATCATTCTCGAAAGTTGTTAAAAAACCATTCCAAATTAAAAATAATAATAAAAAAATATACGACGTGCAATTTATTTTAAACAAAAATTGTGTCGTGAGTAGAGTTTTGTTTACAAAGACAATTCTCTTCACCGACAGAACAGCTGTGGCGGAGGGATACATTGTAACCGCACTTCTTTACGAGAACTGTCAAAATTTCCTGAAGTTATATGAAACAGAGAATATGTGTATCTTAACGTTTCAATCACGCAAAACTACAATAGCGGAGATTTGGTATTTTGTGTTCTGTAATGTGCCAGTTTCGAAGTACAAAAAGAAACACAAAGTGACAAAAATACGTAATCAATTCTGTTGACAAAATCGGGTCACGTGACTTTTGTTAAAAGAAAGTGCGAGTTGGAATAGAGGCTAAGACGGTGCAGGAAAAAAATAGCGGAGTAGAGCCTGCTACATTTCACAAGTTACATTCACTTAGCTACAACACTAGTTACATTCACTCAGCTACAACACTAGTTACATTCACTCAGCTACAACACTAGTTACATTCTCTCAGTTACAACATTAGTTACATTCCCTCAGCTACAACACTAGTTAAATTCACTCAGCTACAACACTAGCTAGATTCACTCAGTTACGACACTAGTTACATTCACTCAGCTACGACACTAGTTACATTCACTCAGCGACAACACTAGTTACATTCACTCAGCTGCAACACTAGTTACATTCACTCAGGTACAATACTAGTTACATTCACTCAGGGACAACACTAGTTACATTCACTCAGCTACGACACTAGTTACATTCACTCAGCTACGACACTAGTTACATTCACTCAGCCACGACACTAGTTTAACGCAAGCAATCCCTACATGTATAATCTGTTCGCGGTAAACTGAGCACTTTTGAAAGCCCTGCCCAGGATCTACTTGAATACACATCGTGTGTTATTCCACCATATGTAAAATTAATATTGCTATGGGCCTGGTAACTTTATTCATGCATCGGTCAAAAAGAACTGTAATACTATTAGAAAAGTAAATATCTTACAATTGTGGTAATTATAACACTTATTAGCATTAAAAAGACAGAAGGCAAGAGAAACCATTTTAATATTCACAAATGTTTACCCACACTTATATTTCGACGTTAAGACGTGGAACTACTTTCTTACCGTCGTTACCGATTNACACTAGTTACATTCACTCAGCTACGACACTAGTTACATTCACTCAGCCACGACACTAGTTTAACGCAAGCAATCCCTACATGTATAATCTGTTCGCGGTAAACTGAGCACTTTTGAAAGCCCTGCCCAGGATCTACTTGAATACACATCGTGTGTTATTCCACCATATGTAAAATTNTGAATACACATCGTGTGTTATTCCACCATATGTAAAATTAATATTGCTATGGGCCTGGTCACTTTATTCATGCATCGGTCAAAAAGAACTGTAATACTATTAGAAAAGTAAATGTCTTACAATTGTGGTAATTATAACACTTATTAGCATTAAAAAGACAGAAGGCAAGAGAAACCATTTTGATATTCACAAATGTTTACCCACACTTATATTTCGACGTTAAGACGTGGAACTACTTTCTTACCGTCGTTACCGATTNATATTCACAAATGTTTACCCACACTTATATTTCGACGTTAAGACGTGGAACTACTTTCTTACCGTCGTTACCGATTTTACTGGGCGCTTGCCAGACAGTGTGTCCGATAAAATACTTGCAAGCTACGGTAGTTCCAACACGTGAGTTCTCCATAGTAGACATGATATGAATACGTCAATAAAAAGTTATTACGATACGAAATAAAGAAAATAGAAAACCGTACGTTAATAACAAGACGTCATACATCGATTAATTAGTATAAAAATCTTCGCCTCTATATTGCCGTGACCAGGATTCGAACCTGGGTTATTGCGGCCACAACGCAATGTACTAACCACTATACGATCACGGCTACGGAGGCAACTTGTGCCTCCCACGTAAAGTACAAGTAATCTTAAACTATTATCAGGGATTATTTTGTTATAGCATACACATCAGTAGTTTTTATATTCAGCACAGTGATTTGTCAAGTTCTAAAAACAAGTCAGTTTNTTTTGTTATAGCATACACATCAGTAGTTTTTATATTCAGCACAGTGATTTGTCAAGTTCTAAAAACAAGTCAGTTTTTAATTTCGTCATTCAAGCTTCGTATCATTGTATAGTCTGTTCGCTGTTTCTTCACACTTTTTGNGCGGCCACAACGCAATGTACTAACCACTATACGATCACGGCTACGGAGGCAACTTGTGCCTCCCACGTAAAGTACGAGTAATCTTAAACTATTATCAGGGATTTTTTGTTATAGCATACACATCAGTAGTTTTTATATTCAGCACAGTGATTTGTCAAGTTCTAAAAACAAGTCAGTTTTTAATTTCGTCATTCAAGCTTCGTATCATTGTATAGTCTGTTCGCTGTTTCTTCACACTTTTTTATTCAAATTTTTTAAAATCACGTTTGGTTGTTTCATAAATATGCAACGTATCACAAGCATTCTATTCTTCTGTTAATATAAAAGTGCAGAATTTTTTGTTAAATTGAACTTTTACTTATATTCCGTTTATAAATATTATTTCATTTATAATTAATACGAATAAAAAAAGAGATAAAAAAAGCCGTGTTGAAAATATCAAGCAATAAATCNAAAAAGCCGTGTTGAAAATATCAAGCAATAAATCACAATAATGGCCTGTATTAGGAATGGGCCTTTTTTAAAAAATCAAATCGATTATCAAGGATTTAGCAATCGATGCATCGTAAAATGACAAGCTGAATCAAATACTGGAATCGATTACTGTTTACTATATAACGTTTAGTTTTATAGGCCATCACGGTTACTTCACACTTTTCTGAAGCCCTGCTTAAGTTCTACTTCCAGGATATTCCTCCGCCTTATGCAATAAAAAAAGCTTATCCGAGTCTAGAAAATTACACCCAAGGGACAGCACACCGCGTTCGTGCGCACTCAGTGTAATAAACTTTTGCACAAGAACTATTTCTCACTAGGCATTACCAACACAGCTATTTAATCACTGATTTTATTCATATTAATTATAGATGTAATATTACAATCTATAGATAGAACATAAGTAAAAGTTAAATTCAACCAGAAATAAGAAACTTTTATGTTAATACACAAGTATAAAACGCTTGTGATAGGTGTCATGTTTAGTTAACAGTCAATCACGTCACACATAGGGTGATTTTTCAAAGGTTTGATTCCAAGAGTGTGAAGAAACCGTGAATAGACCATACTTTCTTTTCGCATAATTGTATTGTTGTCTGGAACGCAATAGAGGACGGTTATGAGCCCGCTGTGCAGTACCGGTGATGTTAAGGAATTTGTAAATATATAGTTAATACACGGTATATTATTCGTTTTATTGAGTTTGATTATACATGAGGCTTGTATCGATACCAGTAACAATATTTCCTTAATTTTACAGCTCAATGAACGTTACAGGATCTTAACATCTTTCGTTTCAACATTTAAATAATTAATATAATTGCACAGAAAGTATTTAATTACTAATTATTTAAAAAGTAACGATTTTTTGTTTATATATCTGATTTTTTAGCATGCTTTATTGGTGAGTTGCATGTTAACCCCGCAATTTCTCAACGTTTGCTTAGTCATAATAAGATGTCGCATGGGAACAAACATTTTAAAATGTTCTATTAACTGTTTAGGTAACATTTTAACTTTTTACCAATTTGTTGCACAAGAAAAAAAATATCTACAGACATTAGAATCATTTCCATGATAAAAAAAATACCTACTCATGCTACTTATGTTTTCAAATGCTTCGCTGTAATTTATATCCGTAATTACATATCAACGATTCGTGCATCTCCAGTGCATACTTTTAAAACAAAAACCAGTCATTTGAAAACGCAACATGGAGGATGGATAATTTTACCTCCCTTGAATGTTAGAAACGCTAATTTGAAACACAAAACATTATAATTTGTAAAACAACAGCATAAAGTAATACATTTTGCACAGCATAACCAAACATATTCGTAAGACGACCAATCAATTAATATAACTATGAGAAAGTTGGCATACATAGTACAATTTAAACAAATATGCAATTAATGATTTTGACAGTCACAGTTGTAATTTATACGGGTCGTGTAACTTTAATGCAAGTGTATAATTGATGTAAAACAAACATAAGATTTTGATTTTATGCATATTTCAGAAACGTACCACCACTATTTTGTGCCAATGTGCCATTATTTTGAATGTACTGTAATATGATAAAACGCTGATGGTCAACATAGATTAATCGATTAACAGGAGATTCGATAATCGCAAATATAAAGAGATTATGTTAAATAAAATAATCGATTAATCGATATTGAATCGATGCATCGCCCATCCCTATCCTGTATTAAATATGGGTATCCCACAGAGGAAACCGGTAACACCCATGTACGGAAAAAAATTTCACCTTTCCCCATTACACAACATCCGTTTCCGTGTTATGAAATACATATACAAAACACATACCAAAATACGTATAGGCTGTTAATTGTTGCCTTCAGAGAACAAAGTGTTAATCTGTTATATTAGACTTGTTTCCTTTGCTAGCGGTAAAACTGTGTGTGTATTAAATTAAGATTTATTAGTGTAATTTAAGACATAATAACTGAAATAATATAATACAAAGATACAGATATAGCAATCACAAAATAATATTGTCATAAAAGATACTAAATATTCTAGGACTTTCCCAGTAAAAAAAAATGCAACCTTACACAATAAAAAAAAAAATTGTGCATTAAAACTTTGTTATGTGAATCTAAAACTGTATATAATAATGAAGAATTGATAAATGTGTTTATGGAAGAAAATGAATTAACTTTTTATTTTTGTTTAAAAATCACAATCTCAGGATACTGTAATTTAATAATTAAAGCTTGATAATACTTTGTTTTTCGAATAAATTTTTATGTTAAGCCAGAATTGTTATTGTGTGGTCCATGTTTTATTCTCTTTGATGAAGTTATTATATCTGGTAACTTTTCCTATGTATGATAGTTAATAGCAAAATTCGCAAAAGCCAAATTATTTTCTAATAAGGCATTAAAAACAACATGCCTAAGGCTTCGCATTTAATAAATCACCACACGTAATTTCGAATTTGTTTCAAACATGAACTACGTTAAAGATGAATCTCAACAAAACTTCATGCAGAGAGTTACGTAGGTCTACAGTTGATTTCCTTGTAAGGCAAAGCTGTTAGCTACGTCCAGTCGCCATGCTCACTTTTACTGTGTAATATTTAGAACCATTCCGAACAATTAAGTTTTATTTAAAATTTGGCACAACAATAACTAACAAGTTAGCAACAAAAATTTTGGTACAGGAAGTTCCTCTCTTTTTACGGCGAAATTTTCTCCATAATTATTTTTTAACGGTTTATTACTATGGTAGACATTAGTTTCAAAGAATACACACACTTACGTTTGCTATTTAGCATTTGATATTTCTATTTGCAGTACGGTTTTAAATATTAAGTTCGTTTAGATGTGGAAAGAAAAAAAAAAACAAAACAAACGAAATTGAACGGGGCCATTTTATAAATTGCCGTTGCAATGAACGGGTAATAACGGGACATTTTAACAAGCAATTTCGTAATTCAACGTAAAAGAGTGCATTGAAAAACTTCTGTGTACTCCTCATAACATAAATTTGTGTCACAATATGGGCCAACATATACCCTAGGNCTGTGCAACCACTATGTGTGTGCGCATGGGTTTGTATATTATATACTGTATACGTACACACATACACGCATACATATATACGACGTACATAAAACAACAACTTATTTCTATTTATTCGTAGAGGCAAGATTTCACTAAGATTCCCCCTTTTGAACTACGTGGATGTAGTTTTGGCATGCGGCGTCCTAAAGCGAAAATATTATGTAGCATTAACATATTTTATTACTCATTAAGATGAGTGTGTAGCAGATCTTGATCCGAGGATCAGAGTTGTGTTCGAAAGAAGGAAAAAAACAGCGATGGAAATGAAAGGATGGACACCATCTGTCTACAATCAGATAGTTGGAACCAGTTTGANGTGTTCGAAAGAAGGAAAAAAACAGCGATGGAAATGAAAGGATGGACACCATCTGTCTACAATCAGATAGTTGGAACCAGTTTGAGCAGATTGAACGTTGAGGCAGTTGCAAAAAAATCAACACAAAACCGGAAATGTGTTTATAAGAGGTTTCTGTGAAGTCAACAGTGGCAAACTAATATCCGGCCTAACCTGCTGCCGTATCCAAAACAGAGCCAGTGCAAATGTCTTGGGAATGGAGAATGCGTCAAAATACTGCTTATAAAAAAAACCATTTTAGATCCCAAAGATTTGACTTCGCGCTATGTGATCGTGGTAAGTGATGCGGAAATATCAGTAGNGAAGGAAAAAAACAGCGATGGAAATGAAAGGATGGACACCATCTGTCTACAATCAGATAGTTGGAACCAGTTTGAACAGATTAAACGTTGAGGCAGTTGCAAAAAAATCAACACAAAACCGGAAATGTGTTTATAAGAGGTTTCTGTGAAGTCAACAGTGGCAAACTAATATCCGGCCTAACCAGCTGCCGTATCCAAAACAGAGCCAGTGCAAATGTCTTGGGAATGGAGAATGCGTCAAAATACTGCTTATAAAAAAACCATTTTAGATCCCA
Source organism: Clitarchus hookeri (assembly GCA_002778355.1). Taxonomy (NCBI): domain Eukaryota; kingdom Metazoa; phylum Arthropoda; class Insecta; order Phasmatodea; family Phasmatidae; genus Clitarchus; species Clitarchus hookeri. Next base: position 198,057 of record NQII01004122.1, read on the forward strand.
AAGATTTGACTTCGCGCTATGTGATCGTGGTAAGTGATGCGGAAATATCAGTAGNAAAAAAACCATTTTAGATCCCAAAGATTTGACTTCGCGCTATGTGATCGTGGTAAGTGATGCGGAAATATCAGTAGACTCGAAGCACTTTTATGTTGACGGGGAATAAAACGAAGAGCAATTTACAACCAGTTCTTTCGTTTACGGCATCCAGACGGCATCTTCACCCCGCGAGCTAGGGCCGTTCACAACGAAAAATTTACCATCGTGTAGGTACGTATCTTTCGTTTTCAGTGTTAAATATACTCGTTGCAACAGTGGCAAAGAGTAAGTTAACGTACAGAAGTTGAATGATGTAACGGTTCCTTTGACGTACGCGTGTCCATAGTCCATACTATGATAGGTTGCGCGAGGGTCTGGGAATGAGGCCTTGCGTCTGATTGGCTGCCACGTGCCGAGTAAGATTCCCTATTGGCTGAACTGCCGGATGGTAAGTAAAATACCGGGCGCTGATTGGCGAATGGTGTTTGCGATATGTAGCTGGCGTGTGCGTCTGTGGTTCATCTCTACAAACTTGAATATTCTATACTAGTGGTTAATTGAGTAGCGTCGTGTGCAAGAGGCTACATTTCTTGACACAGAGTCGTCAGACTGAGTACTGCAGACTCAGTCTGTCTGGTAGCCAATGAGAGGCGAGAATGAAGGAGAACATTTACTGTCGTCACTTCTGGGTTTTTTTTTTTCNAGTCTGTCTGGTAGCCAATGAGAGGCGAGAATGAAGGAGAACATTTACTGTCGTCACTTCTGGGTTTTTTTTTTTCACTGTGGGCGGAACTCAGTGGTAGAAATTGTCTTCTCACATGACTTTTGCATAGAAAAACCTGTGCTGAATAACGTTTTTTTTTCATTAAATTGCACCTGCAAAGAAACTAAGACTGTGAAATACAGGTCAGTTGTTCTACAGCTCCACTTTAAACTACTCCAGGTGACATTTTAGGGTGACATGATGTGATACAACAACAAACATTCTGTTTGCTGCTTAAGGCCCCTGCCTACCGACTGGAAGCTCCGAAATTTAAATAGGAAATCCCATGTTACGGAAATTTTATCTCAGCGCGTTAATTTTAAAGATAAGCGTTTCAAACAAAATGTATTTTCCAAGAATTTTTTAGGAGAAATTCCCCTCAGCGGAGATAATTCCATATCATATATAACCTGTTGNAGTCTGTCTGGTAGCCAATGAGAGGCGAGAATGAAGGAGAACATTTACTGTCGTCACTTCTGGGTTTTTTTTTTTTCACTGTGGGCGGAACTCAGTGGTAGAAATTGTCTTCTCACATGACTTTTGCATAGAAAAACCTGTGCTGAATAACGTTTTTTTTCATTAAATTGCACCTGCAAAGAAACTAAGACTGTGAAATACAGGTCAGTTGTTCTACAGCTCCACTTTAAACTACTCCAGGTGACATTTTAGGGTGACATGAGGTGATACAACAACAAACATTCTGTTTGCTGCTTAAGGCCCCTGCCTACCGACTGGAAGCTCCGAAATTTAAATAGGAAATCCCATGTTACGGAAATTTCATCTCAGCGCGTTAATTTTAAAGATAAGCGTTTCAAAAAAAATGTATTTTCCAAGAATTTTTTAGGAGAAATTCCCCTCAGCGGAGATAATTCCATATCATATATAACCTGTTGNAAAATGTATTTTCCAAGAATTTTTTAGGAGAAATTCCCCTCAGCGGAGATAATTCCATATCATATATAACCTGTTGGTAAGGAATTTTTAAAATTTATGTGTTATGAAAAAGTACATACTGCCTGTCTATATTGAAACTATTGGTACGCTCATAGGGATATTGTCCCAAAAAAAAATCCGGAAGTATACATTTTGTTTGGAACGCCCATCTTTAAAATTAACGCGCTGAGGCGAAATTTCCTTAACAAGGGATTTCCTACTGAAATTTCGCAGCTGCCAGTCGGTAGGCAGGGGCCTTAATGGGAGATCAGCACGGAAGGTTCGTCTGGCTCAAGGAAGATCAAGCTCTCATACCAGTAGGAAATGCCTGTCGTTAATGAACGGCTTGCAGAGAACGTGATGTGAGATGAGATAGAGCATCACTGGAATAACGATTGCTAAGGAAACAATGGTACAACGAAACACTTTCATAGGACTGAAGTTCCACTTGTAACACGAGGATCTCGGCTGGATACAGTATCAATAAAGACGAAGGTTTATCTCGGGATAAGTTGACTCTTTCCTATATTCGACGACCTGTATACACGTCACACAGTTTTCTTTTGTTACTGGCTGTCAAGCATATCTGAAGCTACTACCCCATTTTACTGGACCAATGAAAATTCTGGTACTCTATAAAGCAAAACGTTAGTGACTGGTCTGTGAAGAACTTAGCCTAGTCAAAAGCTTCATCATCCGGTCACGAAAGAGCAAGTTAGATAGACGATATGTTGGTTCAAACGTTTTTCGCAATTTTCCAGTTTCTCCAAGTAACAATCTGGAAACATTATAGCCCGAGACACTAATGCTAGACAATGGCGAACATTTATCATTTGATATTAAACCTAAGCCACAAGCAAATTATGTCGCTCAGTTTCTGTAGCGTGCGCCCATTGTTACAGAAATTCCATTAAGCAACTTCTCAAACTCCACTTTCTACTCGCGTGGTCGACGCCTCGTGGTGTGGGGTGTAAAATGNAAAACATGGGTTTGGCGAACCAGTGGCCTAGCGCAACACTATGACTTGGGGAATTCTCAATGGCGCAGGTCCTTACCCAGACTAGTAAAAGTAGCTTCCAAATTACAGTATTTTTTCACAATAAAAACTGTAAATATTAAGATATAAAAAATCTCAAGGTCTCTGCCTGCCAAGCCTGTAGCCAGATAGTTTAAGTGCATCAATTTTAAATATAATCGTTTCAAACAAAAAGTATTCTACGGGATATTTCTCAACGAATAATGACAATAAATCTCATGTTTTCATTTTTTTTCTAAAATTTAACATTAAAGTTAACATTATATAAAAAAATATATTTTTCAAATGAATTAACTCTGAAAAAGTTGCGTTGAGTATTTTCATGTTTGAGACGGTTATTTTCAAAATTGCCGCATTGAGAAGGAACTTCTTTGACAATGACTCTCCACTTGAACTCCTTGGCTGGATACGTGGAGACAGCTCCAAGGATCAAGCATTCGTTTTTGCAGCTGCAACAGCATGCGGACAAAGAGCTGTTTACACGATACTATTGCAAAGAACTCTGCCGACGTTACGTCATCACGACACCACTGTAGAGTTGGCATTAAACAGAAAAGACATCTGGCTGAACAGGCATTTCACATAAACAGTCATTTATCGGAAAATTCTGTGAAATGAATTTTCGGTTAAATGACGGTTACCAGACATGCTAGGGGATTCAGAATGTTGCAGTATAAAAAGTAATAACATTTTATTTGAAATGGATATAAATAAAATGAGAGGGCAGCGATTGGTAATGCACCTCGTGTATGTTTCGGTCTGCGTTACCTGGACGTCGCGAAATCTCGCTAAGCCTCATCCTTCAGAGCGCACTTGCGACCAGAGGTTTGTTGTCTTGTGTACCGACGTGTCCGAGCCAACACGCCCTGTCGATGACGTATGTTGGAGAGCCTCGGCAGTATACATGGCCGAGAAGAGAGAGAGAGAGAGAGAGTGTGTGTGTGTGTGTGTGTCAGCGACACGATTACCTGCCCGGCGCAGGTGCGAAGTAGTCCGGGGAACTGGTCGGCCACTGTCTGGCAGCCTGCCAGGCTCGGCGGGAGGTAGGCCTTGTGATTGGAACTTCCCCAGCGCACTCTGCGGGACACTTCACAGCCAAAACCACTCAGTGCTGTCCTGTGCGGGAAAATTCCTATATGCGGTTCGTGGTTCATTGAGCGCAATCAAACTTTCGAAAAATGTCACTTCCCGTATCTGCATGTGCCCAGTAAAGTTGGTAAATACGGAAGCGCAGTAGTTTCATGTCTTAACGTTGAATTCAAAGTGTTATGTAAACGATTGCGAGTATTGAAATTATTTATTTGGCTTCCAGTATTTTTTTTTAATGTGTATAAATGTAAGAATCAGCAAATTCGTAAAATATTTACTTCTCCAAAAATCTCACAGTTTCACTTGGCCAAGTCTCGAGTAAACAGAGCAGGCCCGCGGGAATGTTCATTTTATGTATGGCGGAACACTGAACAATGCGCATACACAATGTTTCTCCCCTGGCAGAAGCCGGGCCTAACACCCACTCCTCTCATAACCGATTCGCAACGGGATTAACTGGTAGGAGAACTTTATTTCTTAGACCATTAATTTATGTGTCCCGCATATCTTATAAGCCCATCGTCTTCCCAGGGAAACCATCGTCCAAAGTCGAGCAATCCCGTAGGCCCGAACTCTTAACTCCAAAACTTCATCATTCCTCGAGGGAAGTCAGTTTTATCTATCATTCCAATCCATCTCGGAAAGTTTTCTATCAAATCTGAAGTTCTCGCCATGGCTATTGCCACCTCCATAATCCAAATCTCACTTCTCTTTCCAACATATTTTGCCATAATCATCTTATTATTGTACATTCAGCAGTGATTAGTCTTACNCAAATCTCACTTCTCTTTCCAACATATTTTGCCATAATCATCTTATTATTGTACATTCAGCAGTGATTAGTCTTAATTGGGAATTGTTCGTCACCACAAGGTAAGTCGTCACATGATATTCAGCAGGGCTTTCAAAAGTGCTCGACTTAACATGAAGAGCGTATAGCAGGAGCGATGAGTTTCCGTTACAACGGCGTCATTTCTGGTATCGTGACGCCAGTAGTGTCANTGAAGAGCGTATAGCAGGAGCGATGAGTTTCCGTTACAACGGCGTCATTTCTGGTATCGTGACGCCAGTAGTGTCACCCTTGACGACGGCTGTAATGGCCGTCGCGACGCCATACAGACGCCGCTTCCAGCACAAAATACTAGAATCGCGAATCGCAGGACTGGTACTTCTGGTTTACTGCCAATGACCCAATACAATTTTCAAAACATTCAATTTTTAAAAATATTGTTATTGATTCTCATTTTAAAGTACCTATGGGAAGTGCGTTTTCACATTAATCGGGCTGTAACGATGGAGTGATTTTTTTAATGTGTTAAGTATTTTACACTTTTAGGAAGAGTAATGAGTCAAAGCAAATCTCAGTGGCAAATCTTTACTGAGCGTATTTCACTAAACGCAAAATAGTGGGAAATTGCATTTTGTTGTAATTGTCTAATACAAAACACAATATCATATAATAATATAATCCTAGTAATGTGCGTTATTGTTACAGACACCAGTTCCTTGTGTTTCAGGTTAATCTTCTGAATATTACTGCCGGATAATAAACTTATTATTTTTAAAATAAAAATTTAAAAAATTAAAAGTAAAAAAATTTTTTGCCCGTAGGCTAATTTCGGACAGAGTTTCTTACAGTAATATCGATAAGAAATGATGTATTAATATTTCATTGAAAAAGTAATTTTAAACAAGCTGTCCTTGAAATTAGTTTCTTATCGTTTTATACACATAGGACTATATGAAAGTAAGTAACTGTTATAGATGTATGTTTACAAAAATTTGCAGACTATCGCTTGATGAGCGAGCGAAAATATTTGGGCGTCCCCTTAACAGCGATCTCTTGAGAGCCGACGAGGGTGAAGTGAGATGAGAATGGAGCCGCGCCGGAACGAAAAGGAAGGGGGAAACGGGAGATCCCCGAGAGAACCCGCTGACTAGTGGCCTCGTCCAGCGATTCTCGCTTGCGAAAGTCCGGATTGAACGGGCCGGGGATTGAACCAGGTTCGCCTTGGCGGGAGGCGAGCAGTCAGCCACCGTGGGCGCACTGTAGCTTGACGGATACACGGCAACGACTGGCCATTTGCCAGTGGCAACGTCAGCTCTCACCTGTGACACAGACTACTCGAGGATTCAGAGGCGAAACAGCAGCTCATACCTCGAACTCCAGCCGCACGCGCCGGCAAGATGGCGTCGCTGGCCGGAAACGTGCCGGAACGCCGTTCGCCAATCAGCTCCCGGTAATATCCACTCGCCGGCCGACAGCCCAGCCAGTAAGGATCCTTCCCACAGCACACAGCAGCCAATCAGAACGCACGGACCGTTCCCAGAGCCTTGCGAAGCCTACCAGAGAACGGGCACGTCCACATCAAAGGAAGCCGCCTCTGAGTACTCATCTATNACGTCCACATCAAAGGAAGCCGCCTCTGAGTACTCATCTATAGGGGCAGTGATGTTTCGCGAAAAGATTTCGAGACAAGATACAGTCCAAAGCACTGTAGGGTCGTCCAGCTTCTTGATTGGCTAGAAAAATGTCCTGGCCCGTGTTAACAGTTTGCGCACGAATCACGAAGGTTCAGTGTCGGAGTCCCTTAGTCCTGAGTGGCTTGGTCAAAGACGGACACGGCTCCAGCAGCCAATGGAGGTATAACAACAGCTGAGGTGTGTATGCAGTATTGAAGTCTACTGTGTGCTCAGATTTTTACGCGAAAAGTCACTGGCCCTAGTTATCTACACTGTCCCTGAGTTGCGGAACGAGACAGTAAGGCGCCGAGACTTCTATGCAAAGTGCTTGTTGACTTTCGCCCCACGTGTGGCGTACAACAGCAGCAGCCTAGGCCCCCCCCTCCAAATCGGGCATGTCTTAACGCAGTCCTAGCGAGATGCCCTCTCTCAAGCGGGCGTTTAGTCGTAGTAACTGCCGGATGTGTTCCGGAGAGCGGGGTAGGGAACAAACAACCTGCGCAGAGCAGCCTGTTCTCGTGTTCGCACGCGCAGGACGCCAGAGTACACAGGGACATAGGCTGTTCGTGGCAAAGTGAGTGCTTTCGAACGCCCTCTCATTTCGAATGCTATTCAACAAATACATTTTATTGTAACCTTCGACGCTTGCTTCTGAGCGCGATAGAACACACACACTGAGTTCATTACTTGCATTGCAATATTTACTTAAAAAAAGGTCGTTGAAGGATAAAAAAAAATCGCTGAAGATAAAAAGTAACTAGGGCCTCAAAAGTGCTCACTTTTTCGCGAACAGCCAACAATTTGCGTTCCAGTTCGAGAAATGTGCGTGGCGGGAATTCTCTGTCTACATTTTACCTGTGATGACAAAAGATGATGGAAAAAGAAGAGTGAGTTGGATGACGTAGGTGGCCACAGCCGTGGTATGCCATCATTACGGGTTGATATGGGAATCCCAGATTATATTGTAAGTGAACATTCTGATGTTTACGAATTTTCTTTTTTCAAATGTTTTTTTTTTTTTAATGTTTAGATATCATTAATTTTCACGAAGCCATATAATACCAGCAAAATCTTCAAAAAAATAAATAGCTTCTTGAACAACGTTAAGGCGCTGGCCTACCCGGTGCCTGAACTGCATTGCAGAGTTCTTGGAATCCACGTTTCCCCACGTCCAGTGTGCTCATTCGCCTGAACAACACGCACTCCAGACGAGGCCTGTTGAGAGCTTTCATGACGTCATGCACGTTACAAACACCGGTTCACAGCATTACAACGTATCTAGAAATGACTTTTTCAAACCGCTGTATCTAAAAAAAGCACGCATCAGATACATAGAGTGAAGGGGCCTGCACTGGATCTCGACGCAGACTTCCCACCAGTTGAATGAAAGGCGACGGTGCTCAGAGTGCCAGAGGCGCACGCAGGTCGACGAAAACGCTACACGCCAGATCACACACAGCCTCGCGCTTAGTCAGAAACATGTTTATATCGAAAATAAAACATAAATGTGGTTTATTTCGGTTGTTTGTGAAAGTAACGTTTCACGAAATGATGTATCGAAATAAAAATATTGATTTTCCGGTACATCATATTTTGATGTTTTACGTATTAACGGAATTTACAAATGTAAAATTGCTGGGAATATTACGTACTGAGGACGCGAGGCACTGCAGGAAGATTTGGTGCCTGTTTTTTGTGCATATCGCCAAAGTAAACATGGTAATTTTTAAAATTAAATTTTTGTATACAAAACAGATCTTGTTAAAAGAACACGTTAAAAATATTTATTCCCGATGGCTAGAAATATATACTGATTTCAATCAAAACATCGTTAAAATATTTCGACGATTTATATAGGTATATCGTCACTTCGATATATCGATATGTTTTTTAACATCCCTACTTAGTGACGATGGCGCACTCGTTTGCGTGCGGCAGTGTAGCCCTTATCGATTCTCCACGCTCCTCTGCCTCAGAGGCGGAGAACAGCTTCAGGTAGGCAGGGTCCTTAATGTAGAGCAGGTCGGGAGAGAGAGAGGAGTGTCTGCCGCAATGCAGGAACTCTGGCAGACGTAGCTTGTGTCGCTGTTCGCTCGCGTCTGTCTCCATCCCTCGCCGGAAGTGCATTCAACACCAGACTGCCGCCGGCAGCGTCCAACGAGAACTCCAGCTTAATGAAACTATTACTCAGTGTGGTGGGGGTGAGCGGTGGCTGGCCACGGCAACGGCTCCCTTTTAATTAGGCCTAATTAAGGTGGCGTGAGGAGGGGTTTATGGGGAATGTATGGTAATGTCGTCGTTACCGCCGGCCGAGGTGTGAAGAGGCCGGAACACGACCTGCCTCTCACGCTCTTCGTGGACATGTGTCGCGGTTCCCACGGCAGGAGGCTAAAGTGGGGCTGTTACCGTCCTGTCCTGCCTCCTGCATATGCATCACCCTCCCTCTTCCCCTCCTTGGTCCCCTTCATCTATCACTGTGCCCACCGCAGTGAGCAGCTGTACCCGTTACACAGGAAAAGAAAACACACTTTGGACGAGGTACGAATTGTACTCTCAATACATCGTGCAGTCTATAAATAATATTCCCGACCCCTCCGTCGTAGCCGAAAACGGCCGGCCCTTTCACGGTGATGTATCTCATAGTCTGCTGGTTGGAAACATGCGAAACAGTTATAGGGACCTGCACTGAACATTACTACAGACTTTCTAGCAATACAGTTACAGGGTCACAGCTTAAAGCCCCGCAGGTACACGCAGCACGACGTAAACACTAGGGACCGTGGGGGCTGAGTGGTTAGCCTGCTCGCCTCCCACCAAGGCGAACCGGGTTCGATCCCCGGCCGGGTCACTCCCGGATTTTCGCAGGTGGGAATCGTGCCGGACGATGCCGCTGGTAGGCGGGTTTTTTTCTCAGGGATCTGCCGTTCCCCTCCGCCCCTTGCATTCCGGCGCTACTCCATTACCACCTCATTTCACCCTCGTCGGCTCTCAAGACCTCGTTGTAAAGAGCCGCTCGAAACTCTCGACGTGAAACACTGCACGCCTGTCGAGCAGCTTGCGCGTAGGAGCGACAGGACACTAGGTACTCATATCAGTATCGCCCTTATCGATCGCTTGCTTCTGAGCCCCAAACGCGCTGGAAATTTCCAAGCAGAAATCACTAGTAAACTATTTGAACGCCTCGCGGTCACGTGCTGCCATCTTGCGATATACTCGGTTAGCTTTTGTTCGGGTGCGTGCAGGAAGTTTGATTCACGCAAATAAAACTTCTCAGTGTTTCAATAAACGTGGGTAACGTACCACAACTAGTTGTCGAGACTGTTTTGTTGTGGGGCCAGTGTCGCGCATTGAAACAGTCCTTCAGTTCCTAAATCGTTTGAAATTTTCTAATAAGCACCGTAGTTTAAGAAGAAAGAAAGGCTTCGGCTGCGGCAGTAAAACGAGACATGATCAACGGGAAAAACCACGAACTCCCAGTAAATATTTCAGTGTTTGTTTGACATTTTGTTAATGGCATTTACGCCAACAAAAGTTGTCCGTGGCCTTTATCACTTTATATGCGATCTTTAAGACTCGTTTTCGATGCCGTCATCATAAAGACGTGAACGGATGGGTTCCTTTAAGAGAAATCGCTAGTAAACCACACTAAACGCCCTTCAAGGTCACACACGGCTGGAAGACATCGTTGCGACGGCTGTGGAAAACAGCTAGAGCAAGCTCGTGTGTTTCCTCAGAATTCGAAGCTGTGAATGCAGGTTTTTATTACAGCAATCTGTTGAGAAAAGATACGGCATTGTCGCCGCTGTAGTTTAAAACACGGTTTTGCAGAAGAATAAATATCTTTTAACAGATGGATACTTAAAGCAATTTGTGCTGAGAGACACCATTTTTAACGACCACATTCACGTTACAGTAATCAAATCTATGCAACAAAATATTGACTTTAATTTCTGCCATGAAATTTTTTTTTTTTTCATGTAAATATTCCTTAGGTGTTTGTTAATCACAGTAGACACACAACAGCTTGCAACGAGACTCGTGACGACCAGGGAGTTCCCAGAAGCCACGGAACACGGCTCCAGGGCAGCTTCTCACCTCACTGGCTTGTTCGCCTGAAACACGTGTTAGAGCGACCAGAACAGCTGGACGTCCGGAGCAGATGGCGAGGAATGCCTTCTTCGGAAGCCGTGTCGAAACTCTTCGCGGGCAGCGGTCCGTGAAATGCGCGGCGCGCGGGTCAGGCATTTGTTTTTTTTTCTTGCGCCTTCTCCTTTCCACCACAGCGACCCAGCCATCACTTGGAACACTTTTACAACCTTCCGCAGGATGCGTGCTGCCGGGACGAACACGCGCAATCGTACCGAAGAGTACTTCGGAGCACTCCCAAGAGGAGCGAGAGAGATTTGGAGGGCCGATGAGGTTGAAGCGAGGTGAGAACGGAATGCAACGAGAGATCCCCGAGAAAACACGCCGACCAGCGGCATCGCCAGGCACGAGTCCCACGTTCGACCCCACCGGCAATCGAGCCCAGTCGGCCTTGGTGGGAGGAGAGCGCTCTATCCGCTGAGCCACCGTGGCCCCCTACTGTTAGGGGTGAGCACTGATTAATATTTATATCGTATTCCCTCTACACACTTCAGCAAGCTTACTAGTAGACACAGTTTTAAGTTAGGCTGTTTTATTTGTTTTTAAGGTACTTAATTTATATTTGCCAACCATAAAAAATACTCACGTATATCTAAAATAACTAGTTTTTTTACGAAGCCTCTGTCCAAGGCACACAGTATAGCTAAGAGTGCACACTATTCAAAAGCCTCGTGTTACATTGTCGTTAACGCNAGCCTCTGTCCAAGGCACACAGTATAGCTAAGAGTGCACACTATTCAAAAGCCTCGTGTTACATTGTCGTTAACGCTTGTATTTCATTAGCAAATACATAACAAGCATGGACAGACACTGTTCGCGAGGGCTCGATGACAATCCCTTTCATCAGCTGTTGGAACAATGCCTGGGAGGGCTGACCTTTCTTCGGAGTGATTTAACTTCTCGTTTGCCGGCCCAGTAGCTGCAGCCGTGCACGGGATGGAGGCAAGTGGAGACTAACGCTACGTAGCGACAGGCAAGGCCAATGAACCACACGGGCGGCATAGTCTGGACAACAGACGACGCCAAGGTCATCTTCTCTGAAATAGATTAAGTATGCCACTACGTGAAGGACTACTACACCTTATTGGCAGCTGTTGTCTACCATGTACAGTGCTGACCATTAGAGCCACTCCTTGTGCAGCGTCCCACGTATTGAAAACTGTAACTGAAAGGTCTATAACACTGACCTGCACATTTTCTGCCGTGCTACAAGCATACACACGATACTTCGAACCTTTTCCCTTTCACTTTGTCGGCGGAAGTTTCACCGAACACACAGACACACAAACATGGATGCTTCGCACACAGGAGGTGTCAGCGAAAGAATGCAAAGAAGGAACTGGCAATAAGGATGCTCGACGGAAAGTTTTGAGATCGGGATCGTGTATTCCGCAAGGCCAGCTAATAGACACACGGGCGTGAACACGTGAGCGAACCAAAATGTGCGTGTGTGGTTCCCCTGTCGTCCACAAGATGGCTCTGTCGTCCCTGCGGTACGTGCGTGTATCAACGATAGACGCAACACGCATGGGAAATTTGAACGCGTGCGGGCAGAATTTCGCACGCCGTCGTCACGCTTGTGTTGAGGTTGGTGGCCGTCACTTTGAGCAACTCTTCCGAGGTTCCAACCAATACGTGAACATCGGCCGGTCAATGGAGTTGTCCTGTACAACACTGCCTGTCAATAGTGTACACGCACACTATCAATAACATATGTATCAGTGTTATACATATTTACGCCCATCTCTTTCGCTGGCTTTGTGGACGTCACGGTCTTAAACTAAAAACGTGTCGTGGTTTTGACACCTAAGCCCAGTTACGTTTTCACACGCTTTTACTGAAACATCCTGTATAACAGGCGGGGGACTTCTCGCATACTCTCAGACAACAGGAAGAAAATGCTGTTTGACTGCAATTAATGGCTGAAAAATCATGTTTGAAGTAAGCCGCTTCAAAGTCGCACTGCGGAGTTGGCTGAATGCCCGCTTTACTCTCACAAGAAAATAAATGGCTAACACATTCAGCAATTTCTCTTTTAAAACGTGTGTGGTAAGCGTGCCCCGAAGTATTAAACGTCTGAAATGCTGGGTAATATTTTACAGCACACCGCAGCCGGCTCCCAAATGGTATGCATTTCAAACGGTTGACATCACCGCCGCCAGATATCATCGCAAGGAAAGCAAAAATAATGGACGGGCGTGGATTTAAAGTAGGCTGCCGGTTCCGCTGAACCAGTGTTGCCAACCACAGCCGAATGTGGCCACACGTAGACTAATTTTAGGTTATACATCTTGTAGCAGAATGGGTATAGCCGAATATAAAAAATGTAGCCAAATTGAGGTTCGATCTACTGACCACTTTTTCGTAGCCTTTGTACATATATATTTATATATGTACAGTTTCTCTTTTTCCTAAACGAAAGATACCACTAACACTCCGACCTTTCAATATAAAAATAATACCACTCTTTTTTTATTTCTCAGAAAGAAGGTTCTTGCAGTATGGTAACACAAAATGTTTGCAGTGTTTTGAATAAGACTTGAATTTCTTACTTGAAGTGAGGAATTAACATTGTATGACAACACTTTTACAAAGGTGAGTTGAGTATTTACATTAATAATAAGCATTATTATTGTAAAATTATTAGGAATGTTTAAATTCTTTAAGTTTTAAGCGTAGCTAATTTTTTTTGTAGCGGAATTTCCGAACTCACGCAGCCGACTTGCTTGTGTTTAGGTTGGCAACATTCCGCTGAACGCTGTGTAACGCCGACAGTAGGAGCACAGAGCAGATAAGTACGCCTACTCAGAGACGAGATGACGTAGTGGTTCCTTCAACGTGCATACTCATCTCCGATTGGAAATGCGAGGCTCTGAGCACGGACCTCGTGCCGGGATTGGCCACTGCGTGCTTGGAAAGGTTCCCTATTTGTAGGGTTACCGGCTGGCGTGTACTGGCGTGGATTTCGAACGGCGTTCCGAGAGGCGCGGAGAGATTTGGGTGACTCTTAACATCGAGGTGTTGAGAGCCGATGATGATGAAGCGAGCTGAGCATGGAGCAGCACCGGAATACGAGGACGGAGCGAACGGGAGATACCCGAGAAAACCCGCCGACCAGAGGCATCGTCCGGCACGATTCCCACATGTGAAAATCCGGGAGCGAACCCCCCCGTGAATCGAAACAGGTTCGCCTAGCTAGGAGGCGAATAGTCTGACCACTACACCACCGCGTCCCCCCCCTAGGCTTTCCGACATGTTGCTGGCCAGTGAGGGCTGTTTCACCTCTGTATCGCTCCGCACTCTGTGTTTGTGCTGGAGCACATCCCAGGGAGGTGGGTGGCGCCGAGCGGCGT
>NQII01004122.1:212086-222486 GCA_002778355.1 Clitarchus hookeri
CATTCGTCTTGTTTTGTCTACTTGTTCTGACATTCTGGCCTCCCACGTGCACTAAACGAGGAGAAATACATATATGCTTGACAAAAAAAGGGGAGAAGGTAGCTATTGTGGGTAGGCAGTAGGGCTTAACGTGTCGTTGACGGTGAGATCATTAGAAATGGAGCAAGTTTCTCAGAGAAGCAGGAACGAGGAAGGTATCAGCAGTGGCGTGCAGTAAGAAATCCTCTCAGCGTTTGCCTGGAGAGATTCCGGGAAACAATGGAAAACCGGAATTGTGATGGCCAGACCCGGATAACCCAGGTTCTACCGAATGTGTCACCTAGTTCGGTTTTGTGTGTATGTGTATGTGGGGGAGGGGGGGTGGCGAGGAGCGGGGGAGAAGAAATGCGAATATCAAAGCACAATAAAAAATACGAAAAAAACATATAAAGTGAATTTAGAAATTAAAAACAATAGCATGAATACACTATGTTCATCGGAATGTGGTCTTGAAAACACGTTTGTCGAATGTCGCCATTACGGATCCATTATTTATACTCATTGCATGTGCGTTGCAAGCTCATAATGCTACGATCTACGTACGGCGTCAAATAATCGTGAAAACTAACTGTGCTGGAGTTGAAGCATAGGCATAAACTACAAAAAACTTCCATTTTGCGTAAATTTTGCTTCACGAAATTTTATGTCATTTGCTTAAGGTTATCTGCTAATTGTAAAATAACGTATACTATAATTTTCAACGAATAATGCATACATGACGCAGTTCTGTTGTCGCAAAAATCTAGCACGGTCTAGTGTTGGAATGCTAAATGCGTAGCCAACAAAGTGTTGATAACAATGACTGACAANCGCAAAAATCTAGCACGGTCTAGTGTTGGAATGCTAAATGCGTAGCCAACAAAGTGTTGATAACAATGACTGACATGACAAAGGCCCAACAGCTGTACGGTGAACAACCTGGTTGTATAGGTTGACAGATTCCTATGCTTGGAGAACAGGCGATTGAAGTATTTAATTGTAAACAGTAAGTGATATCATTTTATTGTGAGATGTTGGGTCGAAATAATTTGGTTTGTAGTTGATGAAAAAAAAATTGGGAAATTATAATTAACTCTTTTGTTTAATTAAGTCCTCCATCCCTTAACAAACTTGGTCTAGCCCATTGACTTTGAGAAAATTGTAACAATACTTATCACATCGCGAATGAACTACTGCATATTTGTAATTGAGAAAAAATGTGTTTCCACAATTATATCATGCTATGTTAACCTAAACTAACCGCTTCACGGTCGTGGTACGTACATCACTGTGTTATTACGTTGCCAAAACAACTGTAGTCGACTTCAACACTCTTTCCTATTCCACCAATGTTTGCCCCTTTCTTTCTCTCTGAACGCACCTCACGACCAAAATGAAACCAGTCAATAATTTTGTGACGAGCTCTGCCAAGTTTGTGAATGAAATAATCTATATTAAGCCTCCAACACCAAAAGTAAGTTAATGATGTTCATCCCTCAAACTCATCTTCAGAAGAGAGAACAGCAACCCTTTCCTAATCAAACTCTACACTTTGTCT
The DNA here is from genome assembly GCA_002778355.1 of Clitarchus hookeri. Taxonomy (NCBI): domain Eukaryota; kingdom Metazoa; phylum Arthropoda; class Insecta; order Phasmatodea; family Phasmatidae; genus Clitarchus; species Clitarchus hookeri. Next base: position 213,663 of record NQII01004122.1, read on the forward strand.
TTTTTTACAGTTCCACATCACTCTGTGTTTTGTCTTTTTCTGCAGCATATCAACCAATTTCAATTTTATTTTGCGTTTGGGACCATTTTATCTGTTTGAAAGCAACCATTTTTCTTAAAGAAACTTAATGCCATTATTCAAAATTTAAAAAAAAATCCACAAAGGAAAATTATTTTATTACAAACATTAATAGTAATTTCTTGATCTCCAAGAAGAAAGTGGTCTTGCCTGGTACCTTTACAAACCACTTGCAACTGCCTGACTGCTCACTATGGCAATAAGTGTACATTACGGCCATTCATTGCTTTAACAGCGATTCTAACGCCTCATACATGGACTAGCCTTTCATTAAAACTAATCACATTGTCGCCGTAAATAAAACTGTAAATTAACCTAAACAATCAAAACACGTAAATCAGCCCAATCCAATGAAACACAAACATAAATATTTCGCTGCCACAGAAAAGTATACATNCAATCAAAACACGTAAATCAGCCCAATCCAATGAAACACAAACATAAATATTTCGCTGCCACAGAAAAGTATACATCAGCATTGCAATACTTCACGTTCTGCACTTGAGCCGCTATTTATACAGTGAACACTTTTTGCTCACTTAATCAACAGGTTTTCCTACTCAAACTAGCATTGTTGTGTGTTGCCCTTCTCCAAGTATGCATTGTTATATTACAATTTTCCTTATTGTAACAGCCATTTTGTTCCTCAGAGAACGTTGGAATTTTAATATGTACTCCCTTTGAACAGCGTGCGTGGGCTTAATGTAAACAAAGAAAAATTAGTTTCAGGCTCTTTGATTTTAACTTTGAGCTGGCAATGTGCCCAATTATACAAATGAGAGAAAACAAGTTTTGTAAGATGTTATTAATAACTAAAGATGTAACCTGCCTGTGTTCTGTGTACGCATTTTAATTACAAAGTACACATTATGTTTTTATCATAAAGTTTCACTGTATGCTATTGCTTTTTACTGTGTATGCAACGGTATATAAATTAGTTGCATTTTATAGCTTTACACAGCACGTATTCTATTTCAGATCAGGTTTTTAGACAGGTGTTGCGACGAACATTAAGTCTTTGACAACTGAATATGCTTATGAAATTGGCAAAATAATTATGTATACATGATAAGATAGTCGAACGCTACACGAATCTGCGCTTTGTTTATTACTCCACAGGCCAAGTGTGTAAAGAGCTTGATTACAAAAACTTGCGCAAACTTGCCTTGTCAACATAGAAGCACAATTTAACCCAACAGCTTGCGAATAGCGAGTATGTGCCGGTCATGAGAAATCAGGCTTGAACCAAGCTTGAATCACACATGATACGACAAACTTGCTCGGCAAGGTAAATGCAAGTCAAATGGCGTTAGNGGCTTGAACCAAGCTTGAATCACACATGATACGACAAACTTGCTCGGCAAGGTAAATGCAAGTCAAATGGCGTTACTCTGATTGGTTCCACACCTCTGTTATTTGCACACGGACGCCTACATAAGTTTTTTTTTTGGCTCTTCAGTGTACAACCGGCGAACTGCATATCGCCACTAAGAAATGTTACCTTATAGTCAACTCGCGGTATCTTCGCCCTTATTGAATCAAGCCTTAGAAAAATCACCGCACGCACGACGTGTCTGGTTACTTCCTGAATATGTCACGCACCGCAAACGTGTTAAACTACTGCAAACACGAAAATATCTTATTTTTGGTTTCCCTATTAATAAATTACATTATTTAATTAATAATTTATGTGAATAAAAAACTGACAGGAAATAGGTTTGTTGGTAATGCCAAGTAAAAGACAGTTGTCGTAAACACATTATTAAACTGAGGTGCGCAGATGCAATTTTCCAGACTTTATTTAAGCTACGTTTGCACGAGGCGAAGCAATATCCTGAACACAGAATTCAGCAGGACTTGTTATTAAGGCGCCCGTCTACCTGGCGCTTGAACTGCGTTGCAGTGTTCCAAATACACGTTTTTGAACGAAACTATTAAGCGTACGTCCAACGTGCTGATCTACGAAAAGAACACACACTTCATACGAGAGCTGTTAAGTACTTTCAAAATATCACGTACGTTAGAAACATCAATTCAGAGTACTTCAAAGCTGCTAAAAACGGCCTTTCCAAGGCGCTGTAGCTCAAAATGCACGCATCAGATACATACAAAACTACTATAGGCGCCTGCACTGAACCTTCCTAAAGACTTCCCACTAATAAAATAATATGGTCACCGCTGAAAGTCCCATAGGTACACGCAGCACGACGAGAACACTGCACGCCAGTTCAGAGCCTTGCGCTTAGCGGCGATGGCGTACTTGATGCGCGTGGCAGTGTCGCCCTTATCGCTCCCGCGCTTCTCGGCCTAAACGTGGGAAAAAGTTCCAGGTACACGGGCGCCTTAACCATAAAATCTACTATATCAGGGAAAAAAATGCATATTACGACAGAAGGGCGTGCCCTCATTTCGCCAGAGGTGTGGCAATGGCAATTTGCGGTCGGTGCGTGGGAGGAGTTGCGATACTCGTGTCACGAGCGCAGTAAGAAGTGGTGTGATTCCACTGGAGGCGCCGCCCGGGGCGCGGGTGTTGGTTGTCGACACGCCTGCTAGATCGCAGCACAGCGCCGCTCCGCGAGTAATGACGTAGCTGGCCGCAACACGGCCCTCGGCGCTGCTTCCGCCAGTCGAGTTAAGGCGCGTCCACACTTGTAGCACACCCGTGGGTCGCATCCCGGTCGCGTGTCGTGCCGATAAGTACATTTAAATGAAATATTACCAAGAATAAATAAAGTGAAATCTCCTGAAACCTGATATTAAATACCAGTAAGTAAATTAGATCGATAGCTAAATTAAACCTTAACAGTAACTTTAAAAGACATGTCCAATTGTTATTAATTATTTTTCTAAAGAACTTAATAACTTTAATTCTAACTCTGACTNTCCAATTGTTATTAATTATTTTTCTAAAGAACTTAATAACTTTAATTCTAACTCTGACTTTAATTATAAAAATAAATGTAGCCAGTGTTAATTCGGAATGGCTTACCAAATAGGATAGTTTAGTAATAAAAAAAATGGTTGCCTGTAAAGTCGGTTTTACGGGCGAAGATTTTACGTGACAACGTAGTGCTGCGCGCGCGGCAGACCGATCATAGTTGAGTGGGAGAGAGACGCAAGGCATTCGGCGGGCCTCTCTCTCGTTCGGTGACTCATCGTAACGTTACCGAGCGTTACACTTTTTCATAAGTGACTCCCAGCCGCAACCTAATTTAAGACGTTGTCACGTCAAAAACACAATATCTGTCACTGCAACGAATATTCATTAAACATATTTTTTTAGTAATGCGAGAGCGTCTTTATTTATCAAGCGCGTTATTAATTTCCTTGTGGTTCGTCTAATTACATTTATTAATTGTAAAACTGCGACGCTAGCTCCACCGCGTCGTTCGTCTTTGGAATTGCTTCCATGCAAGGTGGCTTTCTCCTTGGCCGGCTCGGCTCCCCTCCTGTTTCCTCCCCTCATTTCCCTCCCTTGATTACCCCTCTTCGGTGACTCATCGTAACGTTACCGAGCGTTACACTTTTTCATAAGTGACTCCCAGCCGCAACCTAATTTAAGACGTTGTCACGTCAAAAACACAATATCTGTCACTGCAACGAATATTCATTAAACATATTTTTTTAGTAATGCGAGAGCGTCTTTATTTATCAAGCGCGTTATTAATTTCCTTGTGGTTCGTCTAATTACATTTATTAATTGTAAAACTGCGACGCTAGCTCCACCGCGTCGTTCGTCTTTGGAATTGCTTCCATGCAAGGTGGCTTTCTCCTTGGCCGGCTCGGCTCCCCTCCTGTTTCCTCCCCTCATTTCCCTCCCTTGATTACCCCTCCTCGGTGACTCATCGTAACGTTACCGAGCGTTACACTTTTTCATAAGTGACTCCCAGCCGCAACCTAATTTAAGACGTTGTCACGTCAAAAAAAAATACGAAGCGACGCGGCGTTACTTTCCTCCCGGGTCGTCGGTTCGTAAGGAGGAACGAGGAAACGCGTGCACGAACTACTGGTGTCGCGTGTAGAACTGGGACGCAGCTACGCGATGCGACGCGTGCGACTAAGCAACGCGTGTCGTGCGTGCGATGGGACGGTGCACGCCTACCTGCTGAGCAACACGTCGCCCGTTGCGTACCTCAGTATCAGCGTCTTGCAAAGTACCGGAGCAGTGGAGTACCGCCCACATCGGCACGCGACGTGGGTACCACACGCGGATACTCAACAAGTGTGGACGCCCACAGATAAACTCATTATTTTACATTTGCACGAANGACGTGGGTACCACACGCGGATACTCAACAAGTGTGGACGCCCACAGATAAACTCATTATTTTACATTTGCACGAAATGCTGTTTTACTTGTAGACATTAGGTGCTATTTCCTCGCATTTGTTTTTGGGACGTGCAAATCTGTGCGTCGGAGGTAACGGCCACTATGTATAATTTACAACACCGAGGTATCAACATTGTCTTATTGTATTTTGCGCGCTATTTCCAGGCTGCAAAACACTATATACTATACGGAATAATAAGCGATACAGCCAGTGGAAGAGGGCACTATGTGCCAATGTNCAGGCTGCAAAACACTATATACTATACGGAATAATAAGCGATACAGCCAGTGGAAGAGGGCACTATGTGCCAATGTTATCAGGTTGAACCGCAATCCTGTACATTTTCGAATTTGTGACCTAGCGACCTTTACCCCCGATGTATTGATGCGCCACTTTGTCTTACTTCCAGAAATCTTTACAATCACGATATGAAATGTTTTCGCTATGTAATTATTATATATTTATAATTTGTATCAATCTTTGATTTCATTTGTAACGTAAGTTTTGCTAAGCATACCTTAAACATGAATAANTATATTTATAATTTGTATCAATCTTTGATTTCATTTGTAACGTAAGTTTTGCTAAGCATACCTTAAACATGAATAATGACTACCTTGTCAAATTTTCTGTAATTTTTTTCGGTTATTATATTTACACGTCCAAAGAACACTAAATTTGTGATTTTGATGTATAATGGTGCAAAAACTGTGTTATACAAAATTTCTTATGCGAGCAAAAAGTACTTACAAGTAATGTCTAGAAGACGAACGGTGTTTCGTATAATTACAGAGTACTGCATTTTCTGGTAACACTGAGGTCTTGAGAGTCGACGAGGGTGAAGTAAAGTTAGTATGGAGCAACGCCGGAATGCAAGGACGGGGGAAACGGGAAATCCCCGCGAAAACCCGCCGAACAGTTGCATCGTTCGGCGCGATTCCCACATGTGAAAATCCAGGAGTGACCCCGCCGGTAATCGAGGCCGGTCTTCCCTGGCGGGACCCGAGTAGTCTAGCCACTGCACCACCGCGGACCACGCTTTCCCCACGAGAACAATTATAAATGCGCATCTCCATGGCCTCATTTGATGTTCGAATCGGGCACTGTCCAACAGTCTAGATTTATTTACTATATTTTTAGCATATTACATATTTTTTCGTTTTAATATGAAATAACAGTCTGAAGAAACTATTACAACGGCTACAATTGCTATTCAAAAACTAATAAAATAAACTGTGGAAATTTGTTATGCCTTTTTTTTGTACAAAGCTTAAAATTAAAAAAAAAAAACAAATCATTATCAGTGTTATTAGAATGTCATAATTAAAATGTTGCTAGAAATTTTTATTTGGTTTGTCTCTACCTCAATCTTTAGTTTTTGGATAAAATAGACCCTTACCGTAGACGAATCAAATGTACGATTTCAAGGAAATTGAAAAATACTTCTCCCGCAACAAGCAAAACTCCAGCTCATACCAAACTTTGTGTTAAAATAACTTTTAAAATTTTGTACGAAATAATGTTTTAAGTTAAAATGATTATATCTGCGGTAAAAAGAAATATGGAAATTATTATTTATTTCTGCCACGTCGTTAATATCATGTCACGAGGCCACGAAATGACCTCGAAACATAGAAAGAAAAAATTACTCTCGAACGTTTTTAAGGTGGATTCATAGGTTCGCAGAACGCGCCAACAGACGCGAGCTGAGCTGAGTTCACACGTTACTAGAGTTTCCGTGTTTTCCAACGTACAGTCCATTCACAGTTACTCCCTGCTTTTCTGAAGCCCAACTGAAGTTCTGCTTTCAGGATATTCCTCCGCTTCATGCTTAAATAAATACAGGAAATTACACCAAAGCACACTGCATTCGTCCGCACTCAGTTTAACAATATTTTGCATCAGAACTATTTCTCACTAGGCATTACCAACACACATATTTTCTCACTTTTTGAATCGTATTGATTATGAATCAAATGTTGTAATTTTAGATACAATATAATTGAAAGTTCAGTTTAATAATAAGAAATAAGATATTTTTACGTTGACGGAAGTATAAAACGCATGTAATACGCGTAATATTTAAAAAACAACCAAACACGTCATACATGGCGGTGATTTGTCAAAGATTTCATTCAAAAAGTGACAAGAAACTGCAAACAGACTACAGCTATAACTCCAAGCTTTGTTTGGTTTGCCCATCAGCTGCCAGGAAGCGAGATTTCGCTCTTTTAAAAATTATACGCGTTTTGGGGATGATGACATTTTCAAATAATATATTGCTTTTTTCATTATTGTTATCTTTGTAGGGGAGGGTTGCCGATTTCGTACCGTCTCCTAATTCGTTCCAACTCTGTGTTTCACAAAAGGCGAATACTACTGCGCTCTTGTGGCTACAAGTTGAACCTCTTGTTGTTTCCGGCTATTGCAAAGAATAATACGGACTTAAGTAATGCCCTCTCACTCTTACTGCAATCTACCGCAGAAAGAAATTAATGACAGAAAAAAATTAAAGATATGTATGCTGTGTACCTTGTAACCAATGTGTATATGGCAAATTATTGTCGTTCAAAAATAACTGAAATTATTTGGCACATGTGTAAAACACTGCACTAGGTACATTTTACACTTGAACATTTTAATTTACTATAAACATTTAAAAATAGTTTCTGCAAACGTACATTTTGGATTTTGTAATTTCCGCTGCATCATTCATACTTTCTGAAACATGTACATATAACGTCACAGTCCCTCGTAATGTCAACAGCTGACGTAACAAACAACATGGCTTCCACGTGTCAGAACAGCTGAGGCGGAGGGATACACTAGCGGAGCAACAACACTGGCACTACTTTCTTAGAACTGTCAAAAAAAAAAACGGCTTTCGCAAATGAAACACGGTGAAACGACGCCTCGCAACGTTATTGAGGTTTTTGTTTATTTGTACCTCTAGATGTAGTTTCGTAACTGGAGTGTAAGCCTGCATGAAATAGGAAAGTAAGTAATTGTTGTTTAAGTGTATTTATTATTCTAAAGAAAATACTTCTTCGCATTCTGAGCTCGTTAACAGTCGACAATATACAGTTTTAGGTTATGATTCTTTAGTTTGTTTTGTTTGATAACGAGTTGCCTAAGTCGTGCCACGTTGTAGTTTCGCAAATCGCACCGGTGCGATTCAGGAGACCACTGCAAGGCAAGTTACAATGAGACCAGTCTATTGCTGATGACACGCTTGGACGCTTTACATGATCGAAACAACCTCTAGTGTATCTCATTTCATTTTATTTAGTTACGTAGTGATCTCATTAATTACAAACTGCAGTAATATGCTAGCATTAAGTTTATGTGCGGTTTACGGAACATGCTATTAACGGACGTGCGTCAACATCCGATTGTATCGGGTTTCTGTCGAACCCGTCTTACACATGCCAAGTTCCATATACTTACCGTAAGCTAATTTATTAGTAATCGTAAATGAAACTGACTGAAACACATGTTCGTCGTGTGTTACAGAAAGGAAATACGAAGCTCGGACTGAAATGGAGATGGAAATGGCTCTTGCAGGTTATAAGGAACGGGGACATGGGATTTAATGAACGCTGTCGACATTACAATATTTCTAGTCGACATTAAAAAGGCACTTAGACAACATATTGTAGCTAACGATTCAGTAAAAGCCGTAGGCCATAAAACTACCCTTCCAACTGAAGTTGAATAGTTATTCATATTCTAAGATTAGAGGAGCTACTGTTTGGAATAACTATCACTGATATCTGAAAGTCAGCATTCCAAACATCAGAGTGCCATGGCATATTGCACATCTTCAATAAATTGACAGAAATGGCTGGGAAGTAATGACTTTATGCTTTTAAAGCCCATCATAAGGAGTTGCCACTACTTGAGACTGAAATCCACTTCAATGAAACGTACAAAGGGGTTAAAAAAAAAAAATGTGTAAGCATTTTTTGACATCCTGGAAAGAGTTGTGGATGAAAACCAATTTGATGAAACTCGATAATAAATATATTAAAGAATGGGTAGTTCTGCGTTTGCGAAGAAACATTTAAAGAGAACAACAATGCGAGGCGACAATGCATCTTGCAACTTCGTATGAATCCGATGTAACCATAGAACTCGTGCAAGACGATTGGTTTTGTTCAGTGTGCGAGGAAAATATTGTAGAAAACATGGTGCGATGCTCACAGTGCCACGTTTGGGTACACGAAACCTGCGCAGGCCCTGAAATCTAGCCGCACGCATTTTGCGTGGCATGCAATTGAAATTTACATTTGTTTGTTTCAACTAGGGAGCGATGTGTACTTGGTAATATAAACATAAAGTATAGTTGCAGTTTTTAACATGGATACAATTTAGTATTAGAAAATTTTGTTGTAGCGGTGCGATTTACGACACTG
>NQII01004123.1:0-12794 GCA_002778355.1 Clitarchus hookeri
AGGCCTACATATGTGCTTCCACAACGGAGTGGATTTAGTATAACACCACGTCGAACCGGTGGGGTCACTCCCAACAATACTTCCAATATGGTTTTGACGTGGCGGATGTTCACTTTGTCCGGGTTCTTTTCTCAAGATACTCATCTCCTTCTATTGGATTACATTCAACTGCAGCCAATTATTAAGCACGGCAGTGCTTTATTGTTGTCTGGGCTCAGACTAGGGATCTGGCCGGTTTACACAGCATGGATTACTCTTAATGCCGGAGTGCCAAAACACAATGTCTGCAGTGGCTTTGTGGCTGAATTAAAATACTAGTGCTGGGTGCTGTGCACACCGTATGTCGCCTCTGGATTATGTCTCCTGCTTTACCTTAATGGCACAGGCACGGGAGCCTCGACTGCCCACACGCTGTATAAGATAAACAGAAAAGATGTTGCACTCCATCACTGCTACATCTTCAACTTACTTCACCTGCCATTGATGCTGGAGACCTCGGCTGTCGGATGCCGTCTAAATCTCTCGTGCATTGATCCATAAAGATACTGTTACGTGATGATGCTAGCACTAGACGTGGGCTCCATGCGAGGTCTGCCTAAGGGAGGGGGGAGGGGTGACCCACCTCGACCCACCCTTTCCAGAGGCAGACCCACTCGCTGCTCCTCCGTCGCTCACTGGGGAATGATTGACAGCGGCGACCTGGCTGGCATTACAGCCTTCCCCTTCTCCACGCCCCCACTGGAGAAGCCGGTGAGTTTAGAGGATGCGCAAGAATATTCTGGGAACTAGGACCCTCGGCGCAACGCGGCATTTAGAGAAATTTCTGGGCGATGGCCTACGACCCTGCACATATTGCAGCTGTCCAAGGGTAAGGAGTCTTTCTATGGGAGCCAATTGGCTGAGCGCGGGAATTTAGCGATGCGTAGTGCACCGATGGACATCGGCGAAGGGGACGGACGATGACGGGAGATTGCGAGGCGACGGCCTACGAGGTGTTCGTGGTGTGAATGGACGAGAGGGCGTGATACACGACGAGTGAAGGCTACTGTGCATGAGGGCGCTCGGAGAACTCTAAAGCATTGCGGACTGGTGGAAACTGGACTAAATTGAGGTGGTGCAGAATGAACATGTGATACGGACTTTATTGTAAATATTGGAACTGTCNGGTGGAAACTGGACTAAATTGAGGTGGTGCAGAATGAACATGTGATACGGACTTTATTGTAAATATTGGAACTGTAAAATATGGACACATTTTTTTATAAAATAATTGAATTTGTTTTGATACACTGTCTATTGGGACTGGTTTTTAATTACTTTATTACATTAATATCTTTGAGATAATTGTTAATTGTATTGATTACATTCATTAATTGTAAACAGCAAGTGATATCATTTTATTGTGAGATGTTCGGTCGAGAAAATTTGGTTTGGTTTGTAGATATTGTAAATAAAATTAGGAAATTATTATTAACACTTTCATTTAATTAAGATCTCCATCACTTAACGAACTTGGTTTAGCCCACTGTCTTTTGAGAAATTGTAACAGTATTAAAGAGGGGGTAGACGGATTTTCGTCATCAACGCATATCGCCAACATTTATTCAAGTATTACAGTAGCAACTGTCGAAACTACGTATTCAAGCACTGATAATCACTTTTTTTACTATTGTTTTTGCAATGAATCGGCGCTCTTACGGAAAAAAAGCATAATATTTTGCATACTTAGATTGCGTGGATTCTGCGTTACAGCATAGTCAAAAATGGTACACCAGCAGTTCAAAGTACTTATTTCAGTAAGCAGTAGGCTGATATTCGTCTAAGGTTTCGACAATTGTGTAGGAAGAAAAGGAGTTCAGTGTTGATATACGGAGATTGGTTGCTGCATAGCTTGCACGAGATATCATTTCTTACGTCCGTAGAACGTTATATTGAACGGAAATCGATCGTGGAGGGAGTATGGGCTAAAACTCATACAATAAGTACAAAATACATTTTCCGTGTTCCAGCCTTGGACTGCATTTTTACCAACAGATCTTAACAAAGCAATTTGGATAGGTTTTCAGGTTAGGACACGGTTTGTATAAGTAACTTTTCAGATAGTTTTTACATTTCTTTTACTCTAGTTTTCATTCAACTAGATTATTTATAAAAGGGGCGGGTTCAAATTGTCTCAAAATACGTAGGTTAATTAGTCTACAGGTTTTCGGAAAAACAACATAGAAAAAACGTGTAATTCTAGACAACCGTTTTGCCAACCTTGAAAGCAACTATTTCACAATATTGGTTCATTTATTTCGCATAATGTATGGCGCTTTAGTTACATATATATAAACATATATATACATATATAGAAAAAAATACTTGTTAGATATCTATTGCTTTGGTGAAATATTTGGTCACATAATTAGTAAAATGAAGTCTATAGTATTGTTGGTTCCACCTTTTCTCTTTTGGCTTCCATAAAATAGTAAAATACGATTAGTTTAAGGCCTTATAATCAGTGTGTTGGTGACTGTGTGTGTTCCCACTAAGAACTTTTGAACGCGAGAACAGAATTTCACCAACCTCCCCACACATACAGTACTTAGCAAATAAATCCTAATTTTATAGTTCTCGATAACACCAGGTGCTCATTTTCAAAATGGCGATTTTTAAAAAAAATCAGGGTGATAATCCATTTCTTGGGAACCACTTTAACGATTTAATCTGAATTTTGTATGTTGACAGTTATAAATGTTTATTATTGTTGGTCCACCATTTTGGAAGATAGCACTACATGAAAAATTAAAGCTTTACATTAGGCGTGTATCTCGAAAACAACTCAACTGATAATCACAAAATTCGGCACATTAGTAGTACTATGGTAGCTCGTTGAAACAACGGACATTTTAAAGGATACAATACAAAATGGGGGGCATACACATAGTTTAGATTTTTTTCTATATTTGCCATACGATTAGGCTGATTTCGGCCAACATTTGTACGTTATAAATATATATTACAATCTTCATATTTTCCATCAAATAACAACGTTTGTGAGCCATTTTTAAAAATAGCGCATTATAAATAAATTAAGTTTTTATGTCATATATCGGAAAACAATAAACAAATTTTTACCAAATTTGGCAGACAAGTAGTTTTGTGGTAGCCCGTACTTTTTTTTTATGGTACATGTGGATCAGACTATTATTTATAAAATTGTGACCACATAACCTTTTTAGCCTATAACTACAAACAGATGCAACCAATTTTAATTTAACTTTCTATACTGGTAGTATCTATGCAGCCACAATAAATGCTAATAAAAAAACTCTTTGGTCTGCCATTTTGGAATACAGTACTACATGAAAGTTAAGCTTTTATGAACTATCTTGGGAACATTTAACTAATCCCACCGGATTCAGGCAAAAAATTATACCTTTTGTAGTCCATCTAAATGTATATGTCTTAAGGCGATTGTCACATATTAAAAAAAACAGACATGTAAATATTTTTCCTTAGTTTATCAGGTGCCCCAAACAATTTCAATCCAACTTTATGTGTTGACACTATTTTAGACACTCATCGAATTTGTTAATCCATTACCTTTTTTTTCTGTCAAATATAAAGATTGTCACATGAAAAAAAATTGACATTTTATGCCACATATTGGGGACCAATAAACGTTTTTCCCCCGATTTTTAAAGGCAATCAGTGCTAAATAGGCAACGTAACCTACCAAATCTTAGCTGGGGTGGGTCTTTTTTTTAACGGTTGTTAATATAATTAATTTAGATTAGCATAATTGATCTATTACAGAATCAAACAAAATTCAACGACATTTTGCATGATTATCGTATTTATTAGAAACATCAATTATGAATAAANGGTTGTTAATATAATTAATTTAGATTAGCATAATTGATCTATTACAGAATCAAACAAAATTCAACGACATTTTGCATGATTATCGTATTTATTAGAAACATCAATTATGAATAAAAACATCCACTTTTGCCGGGTTTTTGAAAGTACCAGGGAACGTTTATGCCATACACCGACTTTTAAAATGAATGCCATATAAATAATGTATAACATTTTATATAGGTAATATTTATTAAATATTTCAATCAAATAAAAAAATGGCGTATGTTGACAGTATAGAGAAGAATCATCGTAAACTCTCATTGTAGGCCTTTTGTAAAATAGCACCAAATGGAGAAATAAAGCTTTCATGCCATACCTATGGACCAATCTTTCCTGCAAATTCTTCACACAAGTAGCGATACGGTAGGCTGTGTTAACATACATAATTTCAGTGGTCCAGGCACTTATTTCCAAATTAATGATCCTGTAAATATTTCAGGTTAGTAAATCCTATTTACTGAAGCATTTGCCTGATTGTATCCGAAGTTCACACTCCCAATTCTACTCCGTAATGAAGTTGGTTGCACTCTAGCTTATGGTACGAGGTTTCCTGGGTTCGAGTCCTGGATAAGGCACGTGTGTATTTGCAATATGTTTCACTACTGTTGCATTTGTTTATGGTTCCATCTCAAATGATACTGAGGTAAACGAGACGTCAAGACCTACCTACTATCTAAGCTTTTAATAACTTCATAAAAAATGATTTGCACTCATGTGGAGAAAAATAGCGGTCGCTAAATAGTAAAAACTCGTATCTCCATTTCGGTAATTTTTATGGGAGACAAAAAAGTGTTTTATTTCAAATTTTTATGATATATAATGGCGTGTATCATAAAAAAACTTCACGTAGCATCAAGAAATTATGTTTTGGAACGCAAATATAAACCCGGTTGTTTCTTTTCAGTATACTGAATTTACCAGGTTTTACTGAACACATATTTGGAGTTAGCTGGTTTGCAAATGGAGTTACTTGGTACTCTGTTACACTTACTTGGAGTTACGTGAGACTAATAAGAAAATTAATTAGGTGTAGATGAAATTAGAATGCTTAATGCGAAAACAAATGGTAATTTTTTTATTTCATCATACTTTTAAAACACACGCCATAGAAAGTAATAAAACACTTAAGTAAAAACACTATTTTAAGACAAAACTGCAATGGATAAATACACTAGGAAAATTAACAAATGCCTAACAAGCCAAATAAAAAAAATACATAATTTTTAATTACAAAAGAGTAATGTTTATAAAAGGACTACAAGTTCCTGGAATATTATTGTATTTCTTAGCTCCTATGAATATTATACTGATGCACTTGAAGAGAAGAAAACGTTAGCAATAATATAAAAGCCTTGCTTAATATTCTTTTAAGTCACAAACATTAAGCTATATAAATGGCAGAACACAAATGTGAATTCTTACAAAACATAAATACCCTAGGAATATTCTACTTCTGCATGTGGAGGGAAGAAAACGCCAGCAATAAAATTAAGGCTTTGATTGTATTTTGTAAATTCTATTACAGTTATACAAAAGGCAAAATAGATGTGAATTTTTTTACAACATAAAAAATGCATAACAGTACTTTCTTCGTGTATTACAAATGCACAGATTGCTTTAAGCATCGCGACGTAAGGCATCATAAAAACTATGGTAATCTGATGGTAAGGTTTTATTTAGTTCCTGCAAATGGTCGTACTTCACTTTATACTTATTTTGAGGCGGTNTAAGGCATCATAAAAACTATGGTAATCTGATGGTAAGGTTTTATTTAGTTCCTGCAAATGGTCGTACTTCACTTTACTTATTTTGAGGCGGTTGTTATACAACCGAGGAAAATCATCAACAACTGTCATCTTCTGCGCATTCTTACGAGCTGGCAGTTTCATGAGAAGGTCTGGAAACCGTACCTTGTAGCTGATTGTTCCAGCTGGGCTATACTGCAAGGATCTGAAGTCTGTAACTGTAGGATCACCTACAAGTTTACCTGGTCGAATTGTTTTGTAGATATTTGCATGGTCAAATGTCTTGAAAAGTCACGCGAAAGATATTTTACTATGTATGGTCGTGGGTTTTGTCTGGCTTCGGCACATATTCCAACGTAATCAGCTGTCACATTAATGGATTTTCTCTGAAGTTGCCTCTCAACGAGTGGAGTGCATCGAACCACACTCCAATTGTGTGTCCCCTTTCGCAAGGTATTTTTTGCTCGATGGCATCATGTTTCATGGATAGATGTAAGACATGACAGACATGACATGACAGACATGACATGACAGATGTAAGACAGCGTGACATCCCTGGTTTGGTAAGTACACCCGTCACTGTAAAGTGTTATTTTCTTATAGACTCTTCGAAGAGGTATTTGAGAAACAATTAAATCCCAAATAATGCTAGAGATTACATTAGCAGTTAGTGCACCCTCACATTCATTGCAAATATAACAATATCCTTCATGGGTTTTGAGATAAAATACATTTAAATTGTGGACTGACAGCTTGCCTTTGTAATACAAAGAGGAAATATTAGACATTGGAGAGAGGAGTAGTGACTGCAAATCCATAGTCTTCCTGCTTTTCAGTTTCTTTATCTTTTTTTTTTTTTTTGTCATTCTCTTTTGCAGCTTATTTTCTCTCTTGATGTGCAACGAAGGCGTCTTGATCAATGTGCCCTATTTTGTAACCATTACAGGTCTTACATACTTTTTGGGTCTATACTAGGGATGAACCGATATATCGGTAGCAGATATATCGGCCTATTTTTAGGATATCGGTATCGGCCAGTATAGGCCTAATATTTGCCGATATTTTCATTTTTACAAAAAAATTGATATTTTGTATTTAGTATACCTACAAAACATACAAAGTGATAAAACAATTAACCGAAGTTTAAAAATAATGACAAAAAAACGTGCTTACTACATTATATGCACTCATCACAAAGGTATCACTCGATTGATTTAATGCCACAAATCGATGTTTCCTTTTCAAAATGCAAGTTATTCAACGATATTTGGTTTAAGTCGGATCCTTAATTGTGTAAGCACTTTGCTAGTGGTGCTGAATAATCTTTCGCTTTCAACACTGGATGGAGGGGGCGACAGGCATGCTCTGGCAATGCTAGCAAGGATGGGAAAACGTTCCTTGTTGTTGCGCCACCATTCAAAAACATCACAGGTATTAGAAATTAGATGTTCGTCTAAATATTTGGTTATTTCACTACTCTTTTCCAGATGTGGATCAGGGTCATTCGAACTTGAAGGCATATTGTCTAGGAAACTCCATAAACTAGCTGTTGTTTTTTGGATCTTCGCTGGGGTTGGCTGGCAAAACGTGATGACATCCATAATCTCTTGCTCCTTCTTTACTAGATCTGTTAACCATTCTTTACCTTGCAAAGCACTCTCTTGACTCCTGAAAACTTTATTTTTGTATCTGGGGTCAAGCATTGTGGCAATAACACAAACTTTGTTTGATTCCAGTGAAATTAATCGTTCATTAAGCTTCTGTAATAGTTCTGATATCATAGTTTGTACACCGCTGAAGTCGTTCGCACTACTAGATAGAAATTTCGCCAAAGCATATACAGCTGGTGTATTCACAGAAGCAGTAACGTCCTTCTGTGAAACCTGCCTAGTTAATTCTTAAAATGGTCGCAGTAATTTGACAACNTATTCACAGAAGCAGTAACGTCCTTCTGTGAAACCTGCCTAGTTAATTCTTAAAATGGTCGCAGTAATTTGACAACTTTTTAAATCAGCGACCATTTATGTTTTAATGGAGTTATCTCATTTTAAATGGAGTTATCGGCCGATATATCGGTTAAAATATCGGCCGATATATAGGCCGATATTATCGGCTTCACTTGACCTATATATCGGCTAGACCCATATCGGTGCATCCATAGTCTATACAGAGCTACATTCATATCACCAAAAGCTTGATTAAAGGTGCGGCTTGACAGAGGTTTCACATCTTTCTGTTTGCACCATTATTTACAATAACCTTCAACATACAGTTCTTGCTTCGATTTCCATACTGGCTCTAAATAAAGCCTCTTTGACGAGGCCCGGCAGTAATGCGATTCTGCTTTCACTAGCTGGGTTAAAAAGTCCTTCGAAGACTCGTGCCGGCGTAGCAACTCGTCTCTTACACTTGCCGTTCCTTATGCTGTACTTCTTGTCGTCGTGTTCTTTTCAAACGACGCGCTATTCCCATTTTGCTGTTCAATGGCAGACTCGTCCGAATTTGTTGCATTACTCCGTTTTACATTCACCCATTTAAGCGCCATCCACTCGCCGATGCCGAGAGCAGAAAGACTCATCCTTTTACACATGCATTTGTTTTTATTACATTCTTTTAAGAAAAACTTGAAGAAAGATTTTATTCTGGACTTTGTCTCTTCTTTCCTATCTCTTGCTCTTTCTGCAAGATTGTTCTGAGTAAGACTCCTTACACAAATCTTCTTTTCTTCCCAATTTAACTTCCAAAAGTCGTCGAATATGGCTCTTCAATTTTCCTGTGTAAGCAAAGAACACTGAAAATTTGGGCACTTACACGTACAGACAACATCTTTCAGTTCCCGTTTTTGATCTGTCACAGATAAACTTCATTTTTCCGTCATCAGTACGTTTCCTACCCTTATAATCTTCTCCCTTTTCTCTTTTAATTTAGCTGTTTTGTATGTCCAGTTATTTTTATTAACTCTATGTCTTTTTTTTTCTTTCTCTGAATTACACTCTCTCGAAATTTCGTCGGCAGGTGGTACAAACTCAACTGTTTTCTTGATGACCACAGTTTCATTCNTGAATTACACTCTCTCGAAATTTCGTCGGCAGGTGGTACAAACTCAACTGTTTTCTTGATGACCACAGTTTCATTCAACTATACGAACCGTTCTTCAAAGAGTCCTACATTAAAGGGGTGAAATGTTTGTACGAACTCTTAGAATCTGATCCTTACCTAGTTGTACAACTTTTAATACACCAACTACATCTTTGTCGTCATCCGCATTTAATGTTGCACACGCCAAATCGCTATATTCTATCAGAGAAGCGTTATCTTGTGTGTCTACATCCGCGCCTTCTCGAACATTAAAGCCAGAATTCTGTACATTGGTTTCTGTAACTGCAGTTCCCCGAAGCAAGTGTTCTATGGTATAATTCTGAGATAAAGTCAGTACCGGTACATCTAATTCTATTATGCCACTCGGCAAGCCTTCTTCCACATTTTTGTCCAAATTCTGCACAGAAAAATATGGAATATCCTCGTCAGGAAGAGACAACACATTTATTAAATAGCAATCTGAATTGTTTTCAGATCCACCCACATTAATACCTGTTACGCTCATTACTTCGGTGTTATTTAATATTGGCAGGTATGTATCGCATATCATACTACTGGAAACGCAGTCTTCAATATCCGTGAAATTAACGGCCGACGCAGTCCCCAGAACTCCTGCAGACATCTGCACTGTGTCCGCACTGCTAAACAAAGAGTGGGCCGATGACTGCAACTCTTCTTTCTTTCCGGTCGTTCTCAAAGCCATGTCAAGAATTTCCTGACTTCTTGAGATCATCNTGTCAGGAAGAGACAACACATTTATTAAATAGTAATCAGAATTTTTTTCAGATCCACCCACATTAATACCTGTTACGCTCATTACTTCGGTGTTATTTAATATTGGCAGGTATGTATCGCATATCATACTACTGGAAACGCAGTCTTCAATATCCGTGAAATTAACGGCCGACGCAGTCCCCAGAACTCCTGCAGACATCTGCACTGTGTCCGCACTGCTAAACAAAGAGTGGGCCGATGACTGCAACTCTTCTTTCTTTCCGGTCGTTCTCAAAGCCATGTCAAGAATTTCCTGACTTCTTGAGATCATCCTACAGATAAATCAAATAAATAAAATCTTTTAATTATTTTCCATATTCAAATGTACGTCACGAAACTCCGTACGTAACGTGATATAATTCGCAACGTGATTAAAGACATCTAACTCCAGTTGAAATAGATTGTTACAAACAACTCAACTCCTAATTAAACACTGTATTTCAGAATACTCCCAAGACATAACACGTGAAGCCCTTTTCACAATAGCGCTACACGGTGGGGCGACGCGATAAAGCGAAAGGTAGCGATGACACAAAATATCGCCGACAGTACCTTTCACAATAGCGCGACGCGATACAGGTAGCGGGGAGAAAAAAAATTGAAGTAACCTGCCATCTGCCGAGTTATGTTTGACAACCCACAAATAAACAATGTTTTGGTAGTATTTTTAGGAACTGTATTGTACAGTAAAAAAACCATAGACGCCGAAACTGCTAGATATCTTCAGCCAGGCCTTATAGTTTTGCATCATGCAAATACCGCATATTCTCTAACACTTGAATCAGAAGTTCTTCAAGACTCATCACTAGGGACAGTGACATTACGTGAAAAGATTTCGAGACAAGATAGAGCCCAAAGCACTGTAGGGTCGTCGAGCTTCTTTGATTGGCTAAACAATGTTATAGCCCATGTTAACCGTTTGCGCACGAATCATGAAGGTTCAGTGTCGGAGTTACTTAGTCTTGAGTGGCTTTGTCAAAGACGGACACGACACCAGCAGCCAATGGAGGTGCAACAACAGCTGAGGTTTGTATATAATATTGGAGTCTACTGTGTGCTCAGATTTTTACGCGAAAAGTCAGTAGCCCTATTCATCACTATGTTCCCAAATGCAAGACGCGCAGTAAATAAATATAAATATAAATATATATATATGTATATATACCTTTTTTACTATCAAGCATCTCTTTTATTTCCCTTTGTTTACATCCATGACAATATTCACCTTTCTTATTTTCCACAATCTTACTCCTGATTGGCTGTTTTCTCTAACGTCATCAGCGATGTCGCCTCCACGGCTAGTTAGACTTGTCGCTGGCGCTCTCGTCGCGAGTGATATGAATTACGATTGGCTGGTTCGGTGTGACGTCACATCGCTTCGCGTAGCGTCGCGCAATTGTGAAGAGAGGTTAATTCGCCTGCAACGCATTGTAGCAAACCGCGTATCTCCGGCACTGATGTCGAGTGCGAATCCAGTATATCCGTTTGGTAAACGTCTAGAATATACATCTACAGTTAACTACTTGTACACACGACCATTCTAATAATACCAGCAGTCAAACAACTCCTCAAATCAGTTGTGGCCAAAGTAGAGCGATTATCAAATACCAGCCACAGACGGCAACAAAGCATACAACTCCCTAGTTTGAGGTTAAGGCGGGATAGCGCAAACCTCGTATCTCCAAAAGCCTTTTTAACATAATTGAATGGGAAAATAGTTATACTATTTCACACAACAACGAGATACAACAAAACAGAAACTTACTTGTCGACTGTAACACCACTGCATTGAGAAATCCACCAGTTTAGCTGAATAAATAACCTCCACGTGTCAACCATTTGCATGCAAGGAGACTGGAATTACCAGGTTTGCCAACACAACATCCCACACTCGAAGATATGAGATTTACAATATCTCATTTTTGCTGGGAACATTTTTTTTTAGTTACCCAATTTTACAGGAGTGTGAATAACAGGGCAAGGAACATTATGAAAGCAAAATATTAAATTCGCTAATTTTGGAGTTACGACGTTTACTATTAAGCCAACAAAAGGCTCATTAGTTATATCAGTTCATCGTTGTTTACCATGTAACTTTGAAAGTTGTGTTGGCAATGGACGAATCAGTGTCGGGGAAATGCGCAAATGAAGAAAATTGGTTAAAATTAACTTGAAGGCCCTTACACAATTGAAAACTTTAACATTTAACTCTACAATCTGACTTTACGTTTGCTTTCCGTCATGATGTTTCCTGTGGAGCTTCTCACAGTGGAACCCTCCAAAGATAAAGTCAAGCGCTCTTGACTTCATGATTTATAAAAGTTGAAATTCAAAGTCCATGTCAAGCATTCATTTTGCCGAGAATCTATCAAAGGTTATGAGAAATTAGTTTCTGTTTACTGTAAGACGACTTTCATCTCAGTATATTAAACCAAACTCCTCATCTGAAATAAAGAAATGGCAAACAAATGTAATGTGAAGAGGAAACAATTGATATTTATGAAAAACGTAGACAAACGAGTTTTTTTTTTTGCTTGAAAAGAAATTGTAGTATAAATGCTTAATCTAGTTTGAAAAACAGGTACGCAAAATAAATTTCTGCGTGATCTATAATGATTTAAATAACTAACAAGGAACGCATTTTTTATGAAGATTGCAGAACTGGTTTTCAGTTGTCTGAACTTTGATTTTACAACAGTATTGTGTGTCGGTGTTTTCATCAAAGGACAGGGAATATAAAGTAAAAGTTTTCTATCGTGTGAGGGTCTTTACTCCTCCCCGGAGGGGCCGTGGTGGCTGAGCGGTTAGACTGCTCGCCTCCCAACATGGTGAACCTGGTTAAATCCCGGGCCGTGCTATTCCCGGATTTTTCGCAAGTTGGAATCGTATCGGACGATGCCGCTGGTCGGCGGGTTTTTCTCGGGGATCTCCCGTTTCCCCCGCCCTCGCATTCCGGCTCTGCTCCGTTCTCATCTGACGTCACCCTCGTCAGCTCTCGAGACCTGGTTGTTAAGAGCCGCCCAAATCTCTTCCCCAGATGTGGAGGAATGGTTGACGGTGGTGCCAGTGGCGGGCGCTGGGAACCTGGCTCGTGGCTCGGGGATGTCGTCGACCCGGCCCGCACGCCGCAGTCGTACTGTTAACCCGCCAGCAGGCCGCTGTAACGGGAACTGCGGCTACAGACTAGCGTGGCGTCTCAAGTCCGCTGATGTACACTGAAGAGCCAAAAAAACTGGTACACCTACCTAATATCGTGCAGGGCCCCCC
>NQII01004123.1:12892-63601 GCA_002778355.1 Clitarchus hookeri
TGATGTTTTACCGGATTCCCGATATTCACGGTACACTCGTGAAATGGTCGTACGCGAAAATCCAAATTTTATCGCTACCTCGGAGATGCTATGTCCCATCTCTCGTGCGCCGACTATAACACCACGTTCAAACTCACTTAAATCTTGATAACCTGCCTTTGTAGCAGCAGTAACCGATCTAGCTGCCGACCGCATCGCGTTACTCTGATTGGTTCCATACCTCTTTTATTTGCACACGCACGCCTATACCAGTTTTTTTGGCTCTTCAGTGTACGTACACAGGACGTTCGGAAACTAGTGTTTTGGTCGAGCCCGGTTGGACCGATGTATCCACCGGTTCGACCGGCCTGAAACGTTGGTGGATCTGGCACGCGTGCACCGGAACATCAACCGATGCGTTTTCGAACGCAATCTTGCAATCACACAGGTAAATAAACGAAGCACTCGTGAACACCAAAGTCAAATAAAGGCAAATGGCCACGTTTAATTGCAACGGAGAGATTTCGTGCCTTTAAATGTGAACAAACATCGCAGAAAGATATGAGACTTAATTTGTATACTTAATGAAGAAAGAGGATGTTTATTATAAAATACGTTAGCACAGTGTTTAAAATGGGTTTCCTGTATTATAAAATTATTTTGCTTGTATACATTTATTAATTTGCATTCGTAACAAAAAATGTATAAAAAATCTGATGTTCGGAAATTCTCTCAACCGACGTACACCGGTGCACACCAGAACATTCACCACTGGTGGATCTATTGTCGAATTTCCGAAAACGTGGAAGGATATAACGAGAAATCATTATCCGATTGATTTGTTTGCCGAAGCGAGCCGAAGTAGGTTCTACGGTACTGACAACTTCAGAACACACTGTAAAATACACATTCTCGCTTTGTTATATTGGTGGTACTGTAGAGACCTCGCCAGTCGTTATTTTTTAATTATTTTTTTTGGCTGTTGTGATTGGTTTATATTTCTGGGCAATATTACTGATGCTTCTCTTATCCAAAGTTATTTCATATCACAAAAACAAAGATTTACGGGTGATATCTCGGGGACACATCCAAATTTTCGCGTGGACTTGCCGGTCATAGCTGTTGACTCTCCTTTGAGAACGTCACAGTACTTGTGGACTGTGGTATCAAATTCTCAAATGTCCTATGCCCATTAAAAATTACTTAGAATGCAGTTTTGTATTTTTCACCTTTTATTACATCACAGCCCTATGTATAAGGACTTTTCTTGATTTCAGCTCTTCTGTTTCACGTTTTATCAAATGGGATTTCGGATTACCTACTAAATATAATAAACATATGTTAAATAGGAACACAAAATTGTGCTGGAGACTCGCATTTCATAGCACAAGGAAGGAAATTAAGTTTATGTAATTGAATTACACGAGGAATAATGTATAATTATTGGCGAAACATTTTCACAGTATTATTGGTTGACGAATTTTGAAGACGGAAAAAGTCGTGTACTTCAGGGAGTTATCTCAGATATCTTAATTTCCCTGAAAACATGTCTCTTAGAGGCTAATAGCATAGTAAAATATACATATATATATTTTTAGTTGCCCAATGCTGTACAGTTGAAATGTAATTGTGTAAATGTTTCCACCGTAATTTCAACTCATTCATCGGTAATAAATTTTAAAGTATTCAACTTGAAGATGATAATAGGAATCTTCACCTAATGTATGAGTTATGGGGAAGACACATCTTTAAAAACTTGACCTGCGTTTTTCTGGAATTGTGAATGAATCCACCTGGTAGAAACCAGCCGGGATCGAACTCAGTTCCCTATTCAATGTCGTAATTTATGAATAGTTTATTCGTGGTTTGTTCTGACTTTTGAATCAAACCTTCAAAAAATACACCGCGTTTACGACGTGTTTGATAGTATCTTAAATGCCTAGAAAGAAATACGTAGTTCTCATGCGAAATATTATTAAGTTAAGTGCGCACGAATGTGGTGCGTTGTCCCTCTGGTGTGATTTTCTCCACTTGGGCTAAACTTTATCTGCATGAGATGGAAGAATAGTCTGACAGTAGAACTTTAGCAGGGCTTCAGAAAAGCTGGAAGTAACCATTAATTGAGTGCTGCAACCGAAGTTCAGGCTATTCGCAGTTAATTGAGCACTTTTTAAAATCACGCTCAATTGCTAACACGCTACCAATTTGGCATCCTTCCGCCTCATGTAAACTTCATTTCGCCATTTACCTATTACTTTGTCCATGTGAAAGTTCTTAATTGAATATGTATAAAACACAGAGAAACCCAGTGGCATTAATTCAGTATAGTAGAAATTTAAACATCATAACTTTAATACGTGGTTAAAACGCGGAAATCGTTTACATATACACTGCCAACTTTAAATAATAATAATAATAATAATGGCGTGTGGGGAGTGCACCTAGAGCAAGGCAACACCCTCCGAGTGACGGTCTTTCCAGCTGGGACCCGTAGGTGACCGTCATCCCCGTCATCCCCGTTATCCCCGGGCATGACAGAAATGAGACCCTAGAATGGATCGGCGCTGGAATGCAAGGGCGGGGGAAACGGGAGTACCTCGAGAAAACCCACCGGCAGGCAGCATCTTCCAGCACGATTCCCACATGCAAAAATCCGGGAGTGAACCCGCCGGGGATCGAACCCGGATCACCGTGGTGGGAGGCGAGCGCCCTGGCCACTACGCCACCGCTGGCCCACCAACTTTAAATTTCGTGTTTATATCAGCGCTTACGTTAANGCCCACCAACTTTAAATTTCGTGTTTATATCAGCGCTTACGTTAAAATGTGTGTACTTATAAAAAAGACTTATTTTAGAGGTTGACTTAAACATTTCTAATTTAACAGCAAACAGTCTATGACAGGACTAATTATGGTTGCTCTGAGTCGTAGATATGATCGTTACAACATTTTCACAAGCTAATGGAGATGTCTGCGTCTGTGCGAGGAAGGCTTATTTCCAGTTTGCCTCTTCCTACCCCGTAGTAGCTTCAGCGACGGCGTTAACAGGCAAACATCATTTTGTTCTGCGGTAGCGTCTTCAGAATGTTATTACACCTCTTAGTGATTTACAGCTCGGTGGCTGCACTTCTTTCACCCTGTCGTTTCAAACCAAGTGAGAATGTTCTTCTCTTTGTGGTATTACATTTTGCAGTTGGCACTTCAGCAACGGAAGATGTGTGTGCCGTTTAAGTTGGCAGTATGACAGAGCACCCGACTGGCGACTAGCGAAACGGGAGTTGCTATAGCACTGCTGTGATGAATGGGCATTTTGTTTTGATGCAAAGTATACAGTTTTGTTGAGGAAATACTGCATGACGCAGTCAGTTCAAGTGTCTATCCATATTGCAGTATAGGCTAGATTGCTTAGTCACACTCACTTGGTGTTTGTCTGGCAGTGTAAAACATGATTTTATTTAACGTTACTGAAAGTCTTAAACTAACTGCAAAATTGGCTGTAAAATTCGAACAAGACTCAACAAGCCTTCATAATTAATAAGCTAAAAAATATATCCAAAAATATTGTAAAGCAGCGTAAATAGAAATTTTTTAAAATGTTACTAGTATCTATAGAAGCTACAAAATTGTATAACACGTTTGTTTTTTGAAGTAAGAAATCTTTTCAGTATGTTATTTAACAATTGTTAGGCTATTGAAATCAGACTATAGGCTATACACGGTAAAACGAGCACTTTTTAATGACCTCTCATTGGGAATAATAATCAATAAATATATTTTATTTTAGCCTTAGACGTTAAATTTGTAGGGCGGTGGAATGTACACTGTGTTTATCATTTGCATGTCAATATTTATTTTGAAAGGTGGTAAAAGGATTAAAAAAATGGCTGAAAGGAAAAAGTAACTAGCACTCGAAAGTGCTCACTTTACCGCGAACAGCATATATTCTTCATGCGAAATTACTTTTTATTTGCACTGTGAATCAGTTCAATATTGAATTTCTTAAACAGATGTGGAATGCCTCGCGCAGTATTGCTTATTTAGTGATGGCGATAAACTGGTTCGTGAACGAATTATTTTAGGCATCATTACAGACACAAATATGAAACCGGGTGATACAAGTTTGCAAGAAGCGAAACAATCACTATACATAGATGAAATAACCAAAGTTCAAGGAATAAAAGTGTTGAATAAAAATCAATTCGTTAGTGAGATGGGTTTAAAACTCCACAATTATTGTCAATATGCTTTGACGGAAAGCGGTTGGTTACAGTCAATGAAGTTATTTCACAGTTCAAAGAATAAACTGTAATCAAACCATAATGTTGTATGTTAAGAACACTGAGTGTAATCATATCTCCCTCAAACATTGTTTGTTCTCTATTAACTCCAGCAAAACAAACGAACATATCAAAATTAATTAAACTTAAATAAATTAATCATTTACCGTAAAAAATATAAATATCTAAGTTATTCTCGTCCCATAAACCAATTTAAGCATTAAAACTTAAAATTTCAATTTCAGCTAATTATAAACTGAGACAGTCAATATTTAATTCAACAATTCGTACAAGTCCACAGTTAATAGACTAATGGTTATGCTATATTTGCAATTTAGTGCATGATTCAAGTTAAAGATATTTTTTTTATTTTCATACTATGTTTCTAAGTCCAACACAACGTTAAAGACTTGTCAAAAATTCATTGATTTTTCTAAGATATGCTAATATATGCCAAATATAAAATATCAATAATTATGAGAGTCATATATTAATATATATTGAGAATGACTACTTTTTTCCAAGTTAATGAAATAGAAGAATTTAAATCTAAGTGAAAGTACATGAAAAAAAATAATTTCTGTTAAAAATCAGATAATAAATTTGAAATTGAATACTAAGTTTACCATTAATATTTTGTATTAATGAGACTTTTACTTACCTAACGGTAAAAGAAATGAAGACAGTTTCCCGCCAATATTAATTTCTATGCTTAAAATGTTTCAACCAATAATATGGCAGGCGCGATTAAATTGTAAATTCATATCAATTATAGGCGGCTCCAAGAAATATCATTTTCATAAGAAAAACTTGTTCCAATAATTTGAATTATTACAGGTCATCAAACATCAGTGAAATTAGGAAAAAATTTAACTCCACTCGTGTTAGTAAAAGTGGAAAATTTACCGGCTTACATATAAAACTTTAATGATAATGTGAAGACAGATCCACGACTCCCATAACGAATGCTATTGAAACTAACGGTAGAGTTGAATCATAGATTTAAGGTGAGCATAGTAACTTATACTAAAAAAATTAACGAACCAAGAGAGTTAGAAAATAAATAATTTCATAAAACGACATATTGCTGTATATTAACCCGGGTTAATTGAATGAAACAATTATATTGCAGTATTATGAGTTATCGCCATAACAGGATATTTAGAGTAATTTAAAATGTAGAAAGTTTTTTTTCGGTGTTATAATTAAAATATTTACCCTGGTAAATATAACTTGACAGTTAAAGTCGTACGTGTTGTATTTTTATTGTAATGTTAATCATTTTCAGTTGGGTTTGGCTGTTAAAGAAAAAAGTGGCTTTCAGTTGGACAGATGGTGCGAGTATTATATTCACAAAACTGTTCAGTTAACGGACAAGGTAAGTTGCACTGCTGTAGTATCCATATAGTACAGTATGTACTTGATAAAACATTCGAACATTCCTCGTTATTCGTAGGCACGTGAGTAGTATATATATGGCGGTTCTGCGCCACCTGGCGCCTGGCAAGGGAGCAGGGAGCAGGTTGCGCGCCACGGTGACGTCATCGGCTGTCGCGGGGAGGGGGTAGCGCGCAACCTGCTCCCTGCTCCCTTGCCAGGCGCCAGGTGGCGCAGAACCGCCATATATATACTACTCACGTGCGATGGGTTTAACAAGTGGAGAATTGGTCGACATGACTTTAATTTACAGAGAACTAGTTGTGCCAACGGCTCCGCTCGCGTGGACTACAGAATTACCGCATTTGTGCAGGATTGATAAAAAAAATTATACATTATTCCTTCCTACAATTTTTGTCATAAACATTGCAACAATCCATTATCAGATTAAAACTTTAATATTTCGCTTGGATTTTACGCATATATTTATTGAGAAATTAAATGGTTAAAAACGCTTATTGGTATTTCTCTGTTACAGATAGATATATGCTACCGCGGAGTTTTTTTATGTCTTTTTATTCTATACGATTCTTTACTGCGTGATATTGTTCCGTCTTTAACTGTTTAGACAGCGTATTGCAAGAGATCGCGCCAGCGGCAAACTTTTTTCTGACTTGATTCACTATTATCGTTACTGCTTATTCCTTATGTTACTTCACGTTACAAAATATATATACTTAAACCTTGTTTGACAACATTGCTATGAATTAAAAAAAACACGTAAATCGGATAAGTGGTTCTCGAGTGATAAGCGCACTAACAGACAGACAGACAGAGAGACGTTGAGTTTTATAGTATGTATAGTTGTCGTCAAAACGCTGCAGCAGCACGATCGCTTTATGTCGAACGTGTTCCTACTAGACATCGTCCATCCCGCCCAAACCTTCACTAGTCTCGTATAGCTTCGCTGCGAGACTTGCAGCCTTTTCTCCACGTCAGCAGATTCGAAGCAAGAGCACCGGAAACGAAGCAGAAGAAGATGAAGCACTTGCAGCTATCGTAGTGAACCCTCGCTCCAGTCCTCGTAAAATGGAACGACAGTTTGTGAATTACACTGAGGAGCCAAAAAAACTGGTACACCTGCCCAATATCGTGTAATATCGTGTAGGTCCCCGCGAGCACGCAGAAGTTCCGCAAGACGACGTGACATGGACTCGACAAATGTCTCAAGGTATGCGGGAAGCAATTCACACCATGAATCCTGCAGGGCAGTCCACAAATCCATAGGAGTGCAAGGCGGGGGAGATCTCTTCTGAACAACACGTTGCAAGGCATTCCAGATAAGCTCAATAATGTTCATGTCTTGTGATTTAGGTGGCCAATGGAAGTGTCTAACATCAGAAGAGTGTTCCTGGAGCCAATCGGTAGCAACTCTTGACGTGTGGAGTGTCACATGTTATCGCTACCTCGGAGTTGCTATGTCCCATATCTCGTGCGCCAACTATAACACCTTTTCAAGCACACTTAAATCTTGATAACCTGCCATTGTAGCAGCAGTAACCGATCTATCTGCCGACCGCATCGCGTTACTCTGATTGTTTCAGTACCTCTGTTATTTGCATACGCACGCCTATACAAGTTTTTTTGGCTCTTCAGTGTAGCAAGGCAAGTGTGTTGCTCGAATTCTGCACAGGCCTGATCGCCACCCCTACCATGTGGCATTGCATCAACAGCTACATGGCAATGACTTTCAATAGCGGATTGAATATTGCCAGTCGGCAATATAACATGGTCAAGAGCATATGGGGGGAGGGGGGGTTGCTGTTCACCGATGAAGCAACGTTTACAAGCCCATGGGAACGTCAGTCTGCACAACATGCATTACAGGTGACCGGAAAACCCAGACGGGCTTCGTCAGGTAGAACATCGACGCCAGTAGAGCGTCAATGTATTGTGTGGTGTCATCGGACAATTGACCATTTACCACTATTTCATAGAAGGGCCACTGAATGTGAGAAAGTACAAACGTTTCCTGGGACGTAAACTTGAGGCTCTTCACGGTAAAGTGAGCACATTTCAAAGGCCTCTCATTTGGAATAATAGCTAATACATATATTTTATTTTAACCTTAGACGTTAACTTCGGAGTGCGGTGGAATATATATACTGTGTCGATTACTTACCTTCCAATATTTTTTTAAAAAGGTTCTTAAAGGATTAAAAATTGGCTGAAAGGAAAAAGAAACTAGGGTGTCAAAAGTGCTCACTTTACCGTGAACAGCGTATACCTTGCGTGCGTTGTTGATAGTTGTGGCGCTGAATACACGTCAAGTGAAGTAGCATCAGCACGATGGGTGTCCATGCCTTAATTGCAAAAAGGGAACTACAGCATCTATTTCCAAATCGATGGGTGGCGGGAGCAGTTCTGTTCAGCGTTACCCAGCGTGCTCGCCTGATCTAACACCGTTAGATTTCTTTCCCTGGGGACGTATCAAAAGTGTAATGTACCAGCAGGTTCCAACAGCCCCGGAAGACATGAAATACCGTATTGTAGCTGCGTGTTCTTCCGTGCCTTCAGACACGCTGGCAGACGTAATTCAATCAGTGATGACACGAGCAGCGGCGTGTTTCGATGCAAACGGTCGTCATTTTGTACATAATCGTTAAACCACACACTGTGTGAAACTCACTGCACACTTGCATTAATTTAGTTTATACCAGAAGGCACATTTATATGTTTAATTTATAAGTTATGTGTACAGTGGAAACACGTGACTCCACGCCTCCAGGATTACCGTTATTTCTATTAGGATTATGTTTATTTTTATAATGTACAGTACTTCAATGCGATATACACATGTGCAATGTTTCCATCTATAAAATAATATTGTATTTTAATATATACAAAGGATGTCGAAATTAATATATTGCAATCGTACGTATACAAATACGTAATTACGTCATATAAAATACCTTTCGACGTAATACAAAACGAATGTGTCATATTTTGCTCAGTAATATCAGTTACATCATCGGAACTCATCAAACGAACGCACAGACATTCTAGCGTAATAAAAAAATGTATTTGGATACTTTCTTACGTCTTCATAAAATAAATTGAATATTTCCTTTTTTTCTCCGTTCTTTCAGCATAGGATAAACCCAAAACTCTTTTGCTTTTTTTTTTTCTCTTTGAAATTAGCAACGCTAGTATTACAATTTCTTCGGCGTCCATTCTGCACGAATGTACTAGAAACACTGTCGCTCAGTTTGGTCTCCCGGCTAGTTTGCAAATTGTTTGATCGCCGAGAGATCGAGATATCGGCAACCAGTCAACAGTGCGTAATGCCGTTTAGTACCGGCTTAAACGACTCACGCCTCTAGCAAAATTTACGCACCGGAAACATCATAAAAACTTTGTTTAGTATCGGAAGATATTCTGTTTTGAAAATACGATACACTACATACTGCTAGTACCTTACTAACATATTAAAATTAACTCTTTTAAGTGATAGGCGAAAGCTAGTAAAGAGGAGAAAACACCTACGGTGAATTAAGAATTAAAAGAATATTGGAAACTACAAATACATAAGACGTATTTCCGTGTTACAGATAAGCGCTTACTGCATAATTCTTAATGCACAATTTTTTAAATTGTAAACTTAGCTTAACTATAAGCGATTGGCACCGAGTTATTGCATTCTACCGATGTTTAGTGAAGAAATAGTTATATTTTGTAATGTAGTCTGAAGTAGAATATTGCGACTGTCTTTGTTATGTCTAGTTTTCATGCGTTCGTTAGTGTTAATATTACTGATAATAACTTCAGTTGCAACGTTTCTGGCACTATTATGAGTTCGAGGTTTCAGTGTAGAATATAAAATGGTGTGCTGTGTTACACTCATGTAACTGTAAACACACATAGCTGCCAACTTTTCAGACAATAACCACTAATGCACATCATTATTGTAAACATTGATCTTACAGAGACGACAATTGTATTGTCGCCTTAGAAAGAACCTCTGTTAGAGTTGATCCTTATACGCGATCGCCAATGTCCTTTACCCGCAGCTTGCATACGGTTTTCTGCTTAATGAGATGCACACTCATACAGCGTTCGCATTCGTCTAAGTACGTAAATGTCGCCTTAGAAAGAACCTCTGTTAGAGTTGATCCTTATACGCGATCGCCAATGTCCTTTACCCGCAGCTTGCATAAGGTTTTCTGCTTAATGAGATGCACACTCATACAGCGTTCGCATTCGTCTAAGTACGTAAATGTCGCCTTAGAAAGAACCTCTGTTAGAGTTGATCCTTATACGCGATCGCCAATGTCCTTTACCCGCAGCTTGCATAAGGTTTTCTGCTTAATGAGATGCACACTCATACAGCGTTCGCATTCGTCTAAGTACGTAAATCTTGTATATGTCTCGGGAAATGACATACGCACGTACACAGGGAAACTAATGTGTGTACGTCTCGCGCCCTTACAGCCCTTAGGCTACTATTTTCAAAAGCGATTTATATGTAGTTCATAATTGTTATTCCTAATATTTCTTTTTCTAAAGAGTGGTTTGGAGGCATTAACTTTCGAAAAATGGCACTGAGAAAGTTCTTAACAATGTAAACTCTTTAAATTGTAATGATCTAGAAGAGCCGGGATAAAAATAACCAGTTTTCTTCGTGATTTGTTATAAACCGGAAATGGAAATGAATTTATTGTTGATATGCAGGGAAGTGAGAATACTGTCAATTTGGATAAGTGTAAACGTTATGTCAAATTTCTAACATTAATTTTTATTCATGCCATTATTATTGTTTAAATAATATATACCTATAGTTTTTACCAATTTTAATAATACATTACAGATAACTGCGTTTACTGCGTCGAATACTTATTCTTTCCTTTCTTGACAAAATGTCTATGATTTATTAATATTTACATTTCATTGCCATGCGCTTTTCAGCTACTGCTTATACTGAGTTGATAATTTTAAATCTACGCGCCTGCGTTCCAGCACAGATTAAGTATTTGTTTTCCGTGAAAATGCTTTTTCAGAATCTTATCAGCTGGCTAGTTGCTGAAACGGATGCAAACATGTATATGCGTAATGTATCAAGTATCGAGCCGGGTGGAGTATGCTCATATACATATAGTCGGTTCATGACTGGAAGAGACTTTCTTGAAGACCTGCTAAAGATCTACTTTTAAGCCCATTTCGTATCCTTCTGCCAAAGGTTAAACAAACATTGCCATGTGGCAGTCACATGGCAATGTTTACATGCAATGTTTACATTCCACTGTGCGTGTGTACATGTGTTCGTACATGCACGTACCCATCATAAAAGTAATGTATATATTATTAATGGATATTCCACAAGCGTAAAGTTTTTAATCTTGAGAATTTCACACAAAAGAATATGTGATGCAAGCGAAAAACATTTCATTATATAAACCCAAAATGTGAGTATTAAAAATTAGATGTTTCGTGTGCATGTGTCTCTCTCTCTCTCTCTCTCTCTCTCTCTCTCTGTCTCTGTCTGTCTGTCTGTCTGTCTGTCTTTCTCTCTGTGTGTGTCTGTGTGTCTGTGTGTGTGTAGGTTTGATTTTGTCTGGGGGATTGGGTGGGGGAGAAAAACTTTCACTTTGATTACATATTATAGACACAATACTTTGCAATGAAATGTGTCAACATTCAAGGAGTCCATCCAACAACATTAACATGGCAACGCCAATCTTTCATAAGCCCCCGAATGGCCGTGCTGTAGAGAATTTGTGCAATTCTTGTTTAACCTAATATTTCATTTATCGGTTTTTTTAATACTAATATCAGCTCTTTATTATTTGATTTTTCATAACGTATGACTTTAATTTGTGCTAACCTTCTCGTACAGATTCCTTTTGCTTTTGAAATCTGTATAAGAGATTACTCATAGTGCGTTCTAACGTGTTTAATATTTTTCAAATTTATTTCAGGTTTGCTTAAAATTTTATTTACTGTATTTTACGTTGTATGTTGCGGTAGTTTTTGTGTGCAGTCATGAGTTCTAGCAAGGTGAATAAAAGAGAAGTCACCAACGCCAACAGGACATCATTAACCTCACCGAATCGTTGTATTCACTAATTAGGCGAGGGGAAATAAAACCCTGCAACGTCACGGAAAGAGCCGCAGAAATGTTGAAACTCTCCAGATCTACAGTGCTAAGGTATGTTAAAATATCTGTAGTATTAACCATTGCGTTTGCAAGTTGTGTGTGTTAAGATCAATTACGTTGGCCCACGAAATGTGTTTACAAGAACATAAAGAAAATTTGTTAATAACTTTATAACGTCGTCGAACGTTGTCTACGTGTATTTTAAACGTTTTATTTTGCTAATTATTAAGTTTATAGGGTTTCCTGTAAAAATAAAAATAATTCATTGAAAATCTTATATTTCCACTCTGCTAATGATGCAGAACACGAATATACGAGGGGCATTAACATCCGACTAATTTCGTAATATGTGCCCACCTAACCTAACAGAACCTAACCCCAAGATGAGTGAACCACTATTTTACATTTTTTAACTAACCTAGGATTGTAGGGTTATATAGTAACCAATACCTGCCACCTATTAAACTAACCTAAACTAACACACGGCAGAGCATATCACATTGTCACACATCATTTGTAAACAAACCCTTGTATGTTTTTGGTATCAGTAACTTTAGTTGACCCAATAACTGAATTATGGTTCTTTTTTAAATTATGCAAATTAGGTTGGCTATAAAGCACTGAAAGTGAAAAATATGACACTGATAATTTACAATAACTAAAAGACAATGGCTGTAGAACAGTGGTGTTGGGGAAATGCATTAATACACAATTGTTTTCTTAAAAGATTATGACTGCGATTTCATCGATTACGATGTCCTCTCATGTTTAGTGAAGTGATACAGATATGTTTAATAGTAGGGGAAGTTCCAGTTATATCGACTGTAATATATTTAGTGACGTATAACAATGGCAATTAATGCCGCAATGTAACTTGTAAATACAAAACAAGCTCCTTCTACAGAATCTTAAAATGCACCATCTCTCCATAACCTATATAAAATTAATTGACTATAACAAACTTACTATAGAGGCAATTTTCCTTACCATTGTCAGTTGTCTTTATAATAAATTTCCACTGTATATATTGGGTTGTTTATGAAGAATCCCTCGCAGGGGTACACAAATTCCAACACAAAGTAGTTTTTATTTTTAATTACACATTGTAATACCACCTTTTGGTTAGGTGATTCATACACTCACATTTGAGTCTATATAACCCTACAATCCTAGGTTAGTGTAAAACCCAACAATCCTAGGTTAGTTTAAAAATGTAAAATAGTGATTCACCCATCGTGGGGATAGGTTCTGTTAGGTTAGGTGGGCACATGTTACGAAATTAGTCGGACGTTAATGTCCCTCGTATATTCGTGTTCCGCATCATTAGTGGAGTGGAAATATACCATTTTCCATGAAATTATTGTTATTTTTTTACAGAAAAGCCCCCTAAACTNCTACAGAATCTTAAAATGCACCATCTCTCCATAACCTATATAAAATTAATTGACTATAACAAACTTACTATAGAGACAATTTTCCTTACCATTGTCAGTTGTCTTTATAATAAATTTCCACTGTGTATATTGGGTTGTTTATGAAGAATCCCTCGCAGGGGTACACAAATTCCAACACAAAGTAGTTTTTATTTTTAATTACACATTGTAATACCACCTTTTGGTTAGGTGATTCATACACTCACATTTGAGTCTATATAACCCTACAATCCTAGGTTAGTGTAAAACCCAACAATCCTAGGTTAGTTTAAAAATGTAAAATAGTGATTCACCCATCGTGGGGATAGGTTCTGTTAGGTTAGGTGGGCACATGTTACGAAATTAGTCGGACGTTAATGCCCGTCGTATATTCGTGTTCTGCATCATTAGTGGAGTGGAAATATACCATTTTCCGTGAAATTATTGTTATTTTTTTTACAGAAAAGCCCCCTAAACTTAATAATTACCCAAATAAAACGTTAAAAAGACACGTAGACAACGTTCGACGATGTTATCAAGTTATTAACAAATTTTCTTTATGTTCTCGTAAACACATTTCGTAGGCCAACATAATTGACCTAAGCACACACAATTTGCAAACGCAATGGTTAATACTACATATATTTTAACATACTTTAGCACTGTGGATCTGAAGCGTTTCAACATTTCTGCCGCTCTTTCCGCGACGTTGCAGGGTTTCATTTCCCCTCGCCTAATTAGGGAATACAACGATTCGGTGAGGTTAATGATGTCCTGTTGGCGTTGGTGACTTCTCTTTTATTCACCTTGCTAGAACTCATGACTGCACACAAAAACTACCGCAACATATAACGTAAAATACAATAAATAAAATTTTAAGCAAACCTGAAATAAATTTAAAAAATATTAAACACGTGAGAACGCACTACGAGTAATCTCTTATACAGGTATCAGAAACGAAAGAAATCGGCACGAGAAATAATAAAGAGAGGATATTAGTAAAAAAAACCAGTAAATGAATTATTATAGGTTAAACAAGATAATCGCACCAATTCTCTGGCACATGTGTCGACCACATCTCGCCAACAACACACGGAACGAAGGTTTGTAAACAAATGGCCGCTCTACTTTCACCTTGAGCGTGATCGTGTGAGTATGCAAGAAACATTGAAATCAAAGTACGTTAGCGTCACGTCAATAATAATTGGCATAATAAGATACAAGGCTTTTCGAAACCCATTTGTAAGCGATAAATTAACAATTACGTTAAAACTTTGGAACTATTTCCTCTCTGTGTGCTGGCAACCTAACGGCATAACTGTATCCGCGCTCGCCGCTGTTTGTNAGCACACGCCGCTGTTTGTAATGTTATATGCATGTAGCTAACGGCTAGGGTGTTTTTTCAAAGGTTGATTTTAAAAAGTTTCTTCCAGTCGTGAACCGACTATAAGTGCATTGCTAAGTTCGGACACAGCCTTAATGACACTTGAATCGACCAATTTAACGGACTGATTATTTGTACGAACAGTCACCTTCGTAGTAGATCACAACCCCAAATTGTAAGCACTGTGTCACATTGTAGACCTTCGTGCGTCTAACACATATTTTTCTACTAGTGGAAAATAATTTCCTGTCAATTTCCTTTCACACAAGAACGGAATGAAAATTATACTATGATGTATGACAACATTAACGATTAATATCAAATTTATAATTATAAGTGCTAAAAGTAATCGTATTTTATAATGAAAACTTAAATTACAGTAAAATAATAGATTAGGATTAAAAATAATGACCGTTATATATTTATAATAATTCATTTTCGCAGAGGTAAATAAAACCAACTTGTAATTGATATCGCTGCAAATTTAAGCGAATACAGAATTCTATGACAGAAACGAAACACATGTCATGGTCGCCACTAGTTAATCATAATATGTGTATTCACAGTTACAACAAAAGCCGATAACTCGCGTGTGACAGGCTCGCTTTAGCAGAACGTGAACGAACACGTGGGTGAGCCGAGGACAGGGTGATTACCTTCTTTTGCCGGCTGCAGAACTGGCAACACCGCACGGCTGGCTAAGTATTTTAACTGTTGCGTAGTCTGCTGCCTGCTAACTCCCATTCGAGAACACTAGCGCCCCTGTGAATCATCCCATGAACTAACAAAAAAACTGTTCAGACTTTTCCCTTTACCATGGCCGCTCTAGTGTATATCTGTACTCAATAACGATACTGCGTATTTGGAACGGAAAATTCTATGCTGCTCTTGAGTAATGACGTTCTCACTGTAACATGCATTAGCAGCACTGGTGAGCCTTACATATATCTCGTTAACTTTTTTTTCTCGAAACATATAGAAACTTTTTCGTTTTTGATAATGGTTTATATAAAATGTTAAATATTAGTAACGTCTGATGAAGAGTTGGAAAACGAGTTATGCGTAAACGTTGCAGGGATGCTGCTGAATACATTTGTATTTATGCATAATCTGCTACCACATTTTAATTTGAAAACCAATTCCATCGTACGCTCTCTCTATGTCTCCTGCGTTCATCTAAAAATTTTGTGTACATTATTTAAACATTGGCTGTTATTAGCAATATTCAATAATAGTATAAAGTGAACTGTTTTTAAAAGAAATCTATATTTATTTTTGTGCATATATTTCCACTGTAGTTTTTAAATACTCTTACCTCAAATTGCATTATCTTATTTTACCCTATATTTCTATTTTTTTCTTTTTTGCAAATATGATAGGAAGAGAGACATTTAAGGCTCCCGCCTACCTGGAGCGTTTTAGAGTTTTTCTGCATTTGAGGCCGAGAAGTATGGGAGCGATAAGGGCGACACTACCACGCGCATCAAGTGCGCCATCACCGCTAAGCGCAGGTCTCTCAATTAGCATGCAGTGTTCTCGTCGTGCTGCGTTTACATATGGGACTTTCAGCGGTGACCCTGTTATTTTATTACTGGAAAGTCTGTAGAAAGTTTCGATGCAGGGCCCTCGAGTAGTTCTGCATGTAGGTATATATTTGACGCGTACATTTTGAGATACAGTACTTTAAAAAAAAACCTACTTTAGCCATTTTTGAGTACATTGAAACTGCGTTTCTAATGTGCGTGACGTCTTGAAAACACTCAACTGCTCTCATCTGAAGTGTGTGTTCTTTTCGTAGATCAGCAAATTAGACGCACGTTTAATACTTTCGTGGGAAAACGTGTATTTCTAACACTCTGCAACACAGTTCAAGCGACAGGTAGGCAGGGGCCTTAAGCACCCGTACACGAACATCTGCATACAACATTCACAAATTCAATAATTTAATCTAACTAATATTGTCAGGATTACCTAATAAGATATTTTTGTTTAGTTATAATAAACGCAATTACTTTTTTTTTTTTTTTTTTTCCTTCAGCCAAGAAACCATTAAATCGTGGGTCTTTCAGAAAACACGGACAATTTAGGCAGAATGCTTAGGTAAGTTTTGTTTGGCATGAAAAAGGTGCCGACAACCTACTCTTCGCAATGAAGACTGGAAGACAAAATTGAAGATACCCTAGACCAAGTGAAGTGGATGTAACTTAAAGACACTGAGAAACGTTGTGGGTTTACGATACCAGAACCAGTTGTTATGCATTTTTCACTAGTTCTTGCAAATCGTAATTTTGATTAAGAGTATTAAATATCTGAAACAATTTATAAAATAATTAAAGCTGGAAATGTTGGTATGGATGTGGACCTAGCGAGGAGAGTGAAGGCCGAGATTATTGTAGCAATACAGAAACTACACGGGTGAGGTATGACTGACAACAATATCCATCATGGAAATATTTAGTCCAGCCTGATGGCCACATTGTTGTAACAGATTACGTCTGCACAAGAAAATTTTAACGAAGAGTTTATTATTGGACTTTCTCAGTTTTGAAAGTAATATTATAATTATGGCAAGGGGACAAAACTGTGAAACCTAAGACTGTTGAACAGCCGAATTGATTTACTCTCATTCCAGAATATATCTTTTTGACCCCAAAATTTCAACTGGCACGTATCAAGCTTTCTTACAAGGACAATAATTTTTCAAATGCGTTGACCGGGAGAGAGAGCAGGAGGAAATAATTAGACGGATCATTTCCTGAGTGTGTCACTAGAAGTCAGAGTGTTTAAAATTAGTGTAAATTATATATATTTTGCAATGTTGTTCAATGATTTGCCATTTAGCTAAAATGTCTGAAATTATGCAAACTAGTCATTCCCAAACCTACCGCCTGACGTTCTTTTCGCTCCTTTCTTTGCTCTCTCTAGCATAACTGGTGTATTCAGAACTCTTCGAAGCTTTCTGTGGTTTGATAAGTCCGTGTTATCCATGGCATCACGCTCATACGGCGAGAGGGGCTGATGGTATCTGCCTATCTTCGTCAACGTCTCATTTACCAGCACAGAGTCCATTTGCCCTGCAGTTTGAACCCATCTGTAATATTGGTGGCACTGCCATCTTTAGCCATCGTGTGCATAACTGTGCAAGGTGTACAGTTTTCTTAATTTACATTTAGCTGTGCTTCTCTTCTTTCGCTGTAAATTATACATTTGAAGCTTTTCACATGCATATCCTCTTTTTAATTTACCATTTAAAATTTTTTTTTTAAATCGATACAAATTCTTTTCTTTTTGTTACCAAACGATTTCTATCATTTAATTGTGTCTCGGATTTCTGGACTTTTAGAAACTCTTTCACATACATGTATCTCAAATATAGGAAAAACTAAGATCCATGGGAGATTTTTTCCTAGTTACGAATGTGGGTTGGGATGACCGCGAATAACATTGGGCGTTGCAAATATAGTCCATTCACGGTTACTTCTAATAATCTGAAGCCCTGCTCGAGTTCTTCTTTCAGGCTATTCCTATGCCTCTGTTATCAAAGCTCAACCACGTCTAGAAAATTACACCAACGCATTCGTAAGCACTCACTTCTATACTCACTTTTCACGAGAACTATTTACCACTAGGCAATACCGACACACATACTGTCTCTCTGTTTTTTGTTCACATAAACTGTAAATGAAGTATTATAATTTATATATAAAATATAAGTTAACGTTTAAGTTAACAAAATATGACTTACTTTTATGTTAACAGAAATATAAAAATATATAAATATATATAGCAACCAACCCCGTCGTACATGGCGCGATTATTCAAAAGCTTGTTTCAAAAAGTGTGAAAGATAGCGGGAATAGTCTATAACAGTGAATAAAGACTGCAAGTGGAGGATAATGAAGGTGTACGACCGAAGTTCACGACGGGAGCCTGTAAATACAGTTGTTGTGCAGTCGAGCGGTTGCCGACGGGAGACATGTACGCACATAATAATGCCAAACCAACGACCCCCGCCACTAACTCGACAACGGACGGCGGCCACGTGGATGTGCCATCTCACAGGCACGAGCCAGTGAACGGCCGAAGCTGTCGTGCCGCGGACACGATCACACCTTCGCCTCCGTCTTCTCTCTCTCGTCACGCAGGAGAAAGACGGCGAGGAAGTGATACACCGCACGACGCTTCCGAATAACTGCCGCCACTCAGCCGTAGGGGAGCCGCGGTGTTGTAGTGGTCAGACTACTCGCCTTCGATCAAGGCGAACCGAGTTCTATTCCCGGTGGGGTCGCGTGGGAATCATGTCGGCCGACGCCGCTGGCCGGTGGGGTTTTCCCCGGGATCTCCCGTTCCCTCCCGCCCTTGCATTCCGATGCCCCTCCATGCTCACCTCGCTTCACTCTCGTTGGCTCTCGAGACCCCGATGTTAAGAGCCGCCCGAACCACTTCACTCCACAGCCCAATTTCTGTTTCAATACATCGCAAACACTAACCATCGCAGACTTTGTGCCCATACACGAGCAACATCTCGTGAGAACGTTTCTTCTAATTTTTTTTTCTGTTCTGCTCACGTCAACATGTTTTGTCAGACGTGGATGAGTATACCACCTGGGGTACCCACGAAGTACGAGAAAAGGAGAAACTTGTTATGCTCCGTATCTCCTCAGACCAGTATATATTATCGAGTATAGCATAGAGTTGGTGATACTTACACGAGAGATCCCAGGAGAGTCGGTATATTATACTGTGTTTGTCACAGAAAATAAAAATACGTTGACTTATAATTGATTCCCTTTTTCTGATTTTATTTTTAAATAATGCATTCAATCTTCCTTTGTAAATCTTAGCTTATTTTATTTATTGTTTTATTGATAAGTAGGCTACCTTTCTGTCCGCGTCACCCCGATCAAGTGTATTATAGAAACTGATACCATCTCTTTCGGCATCACATAAATTACCATTTCCTTAAGTGCTAAGATTACACATTTAAAAAAAAAATACATAAACAAGATGTGACTGATATGACTAGTGAGCCTAATTTCCTCGACATGTGTGCAATTAAGTTTTTAATAAGTTCTTAAAAGCTGATTTGGTAGATAGGACTTATCAATATCAATTCAGATGAAACCAGAGACATATGGGACAGTAGTGAGACAATTACAAATACACACGTGCCTTACTCGGGGCTGGAACCCGTAAAAACCTTATGCCACAAGCTAGCGCGCGATCAACTACATTACGAGGCCGAGTTCAGAGCGCCGACATCGGATTAGTCAGTGTAATGTTTCGAATGATAGGGTTTACTAAACTCAAATATCAACAAGACCGTCATTTTGGAAATAAGTGACTGAGCTACTTAAAACATTTCAGTTTACATTTTTTACCATAGCACTACTCGTGTGAACAATTTGGTGGAAATCGGTTGATTGGCCCCTGATAAAAGACAAAAAAACGAACTTTATTTTCTTATTTGGTACCAGTAGGGAAAGCACGGCTTTTCTAGCATGCTAGGGAGACATTAGTGGTCACAGTGCCATTTGGTTTACATTTTAAAGGGTCTCGGAGAGAGGCACAATAATTGCCGGCATATTTTAACCTGGTAAACAGATCATCCCTCCTCCCACCTCTTGGATGTGTGTTGTGGTTGGCTGACGGGTTATCCCACCCCTTCCGAGGTGTGCTGTGATTGCCCGTTTGCTTGTGGGGCTAGTTTTTTTTGGTGGACAAAGCGCCCAAGCGACATTTGTGTGACTTCGTAATTTTTCGAGAAGGTCTGAAGGGTGGTGGGCGGTGTAAAGGGAAGTAGGGTTGGAACAGGAGGGTTGAGGAGTCGGCCAGTCCTTGGCACGAAACCCCGTAGTGGGTAGTTAGAGGTAATTATATGTAATTGCTTAGTGAATAATTGCATAATAAGTAATTGCATAGTAAACAATTATGAGTACCGAGAGCAAGTACCGAGACTAATTACATGTAACAGGAGAGTAATTACACACTAAATACACATGTTCAACCATTGACTGCCGAAACACAACTTAAAAGGAATGGTGAGGGAGGTGAGGGCACTCCTTGGTTCGAGAACTATAAAGAGTAATTATAGGTAATTAGATGTTAATTGAATAATGAGTAAATGAGTAATGAGTAATTAGGCATAATGAGTAATTGCATAATGATAAGTACACGTACCGAGAATAATTACATACCAAGAGTAATAAATGTACCGAGACATTGTCAACGAATTGGTTTTCCTCCCAAAATACTTCATCATTCACTTCGCACCACATGCAATATAATACGTATACATCTATCTGCCACGACAGCTGCGGGAAGATCCCGAGGTTATTTTACACCTGTGCAGGGAGAACTGACACTTTGGAATTCCTGCAATGACCAACGATATATTCGCGCACCATCCACACACAAGAACAGAATTTTTGGTATCTAAAATTGAAGAAATAATCGACCTCACACAAGTTTACGAAGTGACTGACAATGTGTCCGTCACCTCAGAAATACCCACAGAATTACTGTAAGAATTATTATTTAAAAAAGCAATGTTGTGTGCAAACACTATAAGTGTGTTTTTAAAAAAATGTGTTGTGTGCAAAGACTATAAGTAGTTTTGAAAAATGTTCCGTTGTGTCCAAGGGTTTGGAAACCCCTACGACGTATCAGATTCATTTATTGTTAAAGAAGTGTCGATAGCATACTCAGACGACAATAGTTCCACAAAACTGTTT
Organism: Clitarchus hookeri; assembly: GCA_002778355.1. Taxonomy (NCBI): domain Eukaryota; kingdom Metazoa; phylum Arthropoda; class Insecta; order Phasmatodea; family Phasmatidae; genus Clitarchus; species Clitarchus hookeri. The sequence continues at coordinate 34,209 of NQII01004123.1, forward strand.
AAATTTTAAGCACCATATCCGTGGTATAATCTGTCTAAGCATGTACCGCTTACATACGTACGAAGTACACGACATTTAATGGGAATCTGGCAACATACCTCATGAAGACAGATGCCAATATGTAGACGAAGCACTTATTACAGAATACCCACAATACGTCTTAGGTAAACCACAAAATAAAATTGTAAATTCTATATGTAACGGAGATAATAAAATACTTAATATCAGAAAATACTTCTCATGTAGTAACATTAATGCATTAGTAAAACAGTATTCTTGTAAACTATATACCTGTTCAAAACCATTGTTTTGTTCTCAATGCAAAATCGAAGCTTTGTGTGAATCCAGGTACGATAACCCTTCACATGTCTGACGAAAGCTTAATAAAGTAACATGTACACAATACGTTTATCCATTATACTTTGTATGCATAACTATGTCTGAGGTAATCGTGGTGTAAATATTTGATATCTGTTCAGTCATTCTGTAAAATTTTTTAGGTTGAATCCTGCTGTGATCTAATATGCTTTAAGGATGTAACTGAAGAATATTGTACATCACAACTATAGTTTATTAAGAAAAAAAGTGTATGTCAAAGACAATAATGTTGTGTGTATGTTATTAAATGTATAAAATGACATTACCTGTGCATAAAATTTCATATTATTTAATTTTAAAAAAGCAACACACAATTAATTATGGTTTTATTAAATAAAGACTTACCCAATACGCTTACTTGATTTCCTTTTATTAGTTATTTGAAAAAATTAACACAACCACAGAGAACCTCAAAAACACCAAAAACACTTCGCAGGTATAAACATTATTCAAAGCTCTCTTCCACATGACAACATACAATTTTACACTCGACGCAAATAAACACGAAGCACCGTCTTGTATCCTCACAAATCACAGTCTTGTATCTTGTAGAAATATGTTTCGCATGAGATAATTCCGCAGAAGTATAATGAAATGATTATGGAAAAAATCGAATGTGCAAGTATGTCATACTTAGGTTTTTTTAAATAACTCTCTAAAAAAAATGGCTATAATAAATTTGGAATAATAAAAACAGTTTACATTAAAAAAAAAAAAGCTTTAAGGTTGAAAAAAAATCCCACAGGGTAGCAACCATATTTAAAAACAACTAAATTGTTTTATACGACTTAAACTACAATTACATGAAAAATGAATTCCTCAGCCAACCTTGCACCGGCTATATTGCGATACCGATAGCCTCGTATATCAAGTAGACTATCACGATGTATGCGAGACTATTTCCCCTGATTTGGCTACGCGGTTTGACACTTCCAACTATGCGCCAAATAATCCGCTCAAAATCTCCCTAGTGAACAAAGGTGTTACAGGTGTTATGAAGGATGAATGTACTGGCCGCATCATCACACACACTTTGTATGTTTACGTCCTAAACTTTACACATGTATTGTTTTGAATTACCAGTGTGTGTGCGTAAAGCTAAGGGCGTAAAAGCTAACATGTTGCAGTCGCTCCTGTACCAGGATTATGTAGATTACCTAATGCAAAACTCACGGGTTATGGGGACCCAATACCACTTCCGTTCGCAAGCCCACGATATTTTCACCGCACGTGTTACCGAATTTACCTTGTCAACAAGCGCTACATCGAGTTTGATAATGCGTCGACTTTACCTTGGGGCCATTACAGAAATCCGCCATGAATTAACCTGCTCAGCAATGTCTTCTCGTAACACCCATCAAGTAAATTCCGCCATCCACAACATCACCGAAACACCCTTCTGCTACTCCACATCATCTGTCTGCCATCCACAACATCAACTAAACATCTGCCTGCCACTCTCTTTTCCGCCGCAACTCAAATGAAAGACAACTGGGTGGACAAGAGCCCTCCACAGGGCTTGTACTACCCGCGCGCTGAGAAGCTTGCTCCGGTGATGAGCGGCGGCACAGCTCAGTCGCGAGTGAGCAGTGTTCGGAGTAGGTCTTGCACTTAGTGATGTGTACTTAGTCTCGGTACATTTATTACTCTCCTCTTTAAATTATTCTCGGTACGCGTACTTATTCATTACGCAATTACCCATTAAGCCTAATTACTCATTACTCATTTACTCATTATGCAATTAACATCTAATTATACCTAATTACCCTCTACGGGTCTGAACCAAGGAGCACCTAAACTCCCTTCACAATCCCTTACCCTTCTTTTTCAGTTGTGTTTCGGCAGTCGATGGGTGAACATGTGTATTTAGTGTGTAATTACCCTCCTGTTACATGTAATTAGTCTCGGCACTTACTCACGGTGCTAGTAATTTTTTATTACGCAATTACTCATTATGCAATTATTCATTAACCAATTACACATAATTACATGTAACTATCCACTACGGGGTCTCAGAACCAAGGATTGGATGACTCCTCAACCCTCCTGGTCCAACCCTACTTCCCTTTACACCGCCCACCGCCCTCCAGAATTCCTCGGAAAATTTCAAAATCACACAAATGTCGCTTAGGTGCTTTGTCCACCAAAAATAGCCCCACAAGTAACGGGCAATCACAGTACACCTCAGGAGGTGTGGGTGAACCCGCCAGCCAACCACAACACACATCCAATAGGAGGGAGGGAGGATGATCTGTTTCCCAGGTTTAAGGATGCTGGCAAAAAGTGTACCTCTCTCCGAAATTCCTTCCAAGGTTAATCAAATGGCACCTAGGCCACTAATGTCTCCTTACCATGCCAGAACCACTATGCTCCCCCTACTGGTACTAACATACAAAATTGCCGAAAAAAGAGGCTCTTTATTCGATGCTTCTAATATATATGTACTGTCAACATACAAACATTGGTGGAATTTGGTTAAATTGTTTAATTTATGTGTTAAATTATCTTAATTATTTATGAAGCCACCATTTTGAACACTATATTTTTGTGACGATTTTCATAAATTGAGGACCAAAAAGGTAATTAGCACATTCGATGATTGTATACCGTCATTATACAAAGTTAAGTAAAAATATATTAAATGGTGTTGTGTTAATAGCACACAAAGCTAAAATAATATTATAGCCCACATTCTGAGCATATGCCTCCACCACACTTAAAAATACATTTATTAATATGGAGTACCCCATTACCACTTCTTAGCCAAATTTGGTAATAATGGATTGATTGTTTCCCAATATATGACATAAAAACTTATTTTATTGTGGGGCTGTCTTACAAAATGGCAGAAGAATGAGGCTCTCTATATACACATGCGTTGGTTGTAATAGATACTGCCAGCATATAAAGATAATTTGTAATTTGTTTTATTACTAAAATATAGTGATCTAAAATATCCATATAGCCATCATTTTGAAAATAAGTGCTTTACGTACATAATAATTACCAGTTTACACCACCTGCTGCAACACTATTGGCTTGCCAAATATGGTAGGTATCTGTCAAATGTTTCCATATACTACACAAAAACTGTATTTTTTCCATTTGTAAAATTTTACAAAATGACTGACAAAAGATTCCTAATGTATACGCATTTGATATTTGTAATATATACTGCCACCATACAAAATTAAGTTGAAATTGATTACTTCGTTTAGACGATAAAGCATACAAAAAAATTGCTATTCTGCTGCCATTTTAAAATTATTTCTTTAAATTCTTAAAATATACCAATTTCCACAATACGTCGCAGTACTACTTGTTCGCCAAATTTAGACAGGAATTTGGCAATGGTTTCCCGAGATATGACATAAAACTTTATTTATCCGTGTGGTGCTATCTCACAAAATGGTGGAGAAAATAGGCCCCATGTAGACACATTTGATACTTGATATCTATACTACCAGCACAGAAAGTGAATTTGTAATTATTTGCATGGTTTCGATGGAATAGCATACTAAGATAAAAATAACTACACAACTGCAATTTTGAAATGAAGTGTCTGACATACTTAAAACATACAATTTTACATTATCTCCGACAATACTACTTGTTTGCCAAATTTGGTAGGAATCGATGATTTTTTCCCGAGATATAGCAGGAATTTTAATATTCATGTGGCACTATCTTACAGAAATACGGACAAAAGAAACTCCGTGTAGACGCATTTGATAGTTGTAATATATATGGTCAGCATACAAAATTAAGCTGGAGTTGTTTACCTTGGTTTCGACGGTAAAGAGTACTAAACTAAAAATGCTATAAGCCTTCCATTTATAAACTACACAGCAGCACACAAATTTAAATTTGAATTTATTACATTGTTTTGACAAAATAGCATTCTAAGCTAAAATGCTTTTATGGGCACCATTTTGAAAATAAATGTTTGCCATCCTTAAAGCCGACCGTCTGACATCGTCTACCTCAACACTACCTGTGTGCCAAATTTGGTAGGAATCGATTAATTGTTTTCCGAGATATGACATAAATAGTTAATTTATTCATGTTGTGCTATCTTACAAATTGACAGACAGAAGTATCTATGTGTTGGCATATATGATGATTGTAATAGATAATTTCAGTATACAAAATTTGGTATAAATTGGTTAAATGGTGTAGTAGATATGCCAAATAAATCTAAAATATTTGTATGGCCGCTATTTTTAAAGCATGATGTACCTAATAAAATCCAACCACTCCCGTTTACCTGGTATATCACAGAATTACCTATATGTCAAATTGGGTGAAAATTGGTAGAGTAGAGTTCAAGATCTAATCTAATATATATTTTTTTTTATTTGGTGCTATTTTCTTAAATGGCGTACCAACAGCAATATACATCTCAAGATTTAATGCCTCCTCGATTCTCTGCTATCATAGAGAATTTGGTGTAGATGGGTTGAATGGTTTCCGAGATATGACATATCACCCTAAATATTTAAATTGCCTCCATTTTGAAAGTAAGTGCCTGGCGTGGTCGAATACTGCAATAGTTAGGTGTTCTTACTAAGTACTATACGTGTACCGAGTTTGGTGAAATTCGGTTGATGTGCTAGAAAACTGAAAAGGGGGGTGTGGGGCCTTTCATACGCACAGCCACACAAACATAAACACAAATGTCTTCGATATTGGTTGAAAAAACACACGGATGTCTTTGGATCATACGCTAAACACATTCACACACACAGATAGGAAAGTGATATAAGTGTTTCTTTCCTTTGGAAAGTAGGCTAATAATTAAGTTTTAGGCAATTGCATGAAAATCCATATAAAACAAAAACCACCGCATTAACAAAAAATTTAAACAGATGCTGAAGACAAGGTCAAACAGCAATTGACACCTTCTCGTCCTTCGTAAGTTTTGTACTTCGAAAAGTATTGAAATAAATATTTAAAGCATTTGTATTCTTTGATTTCTGAATGAAAGGCAACGCAACACCACGTTGATTTCGGAAGTTTTTAAGGAATGCACGAAAATATTTTTTGCCTATTTCACCCTGCCAAATGTAGAGATTATGGGCCATCACTCACCAACCATTGCAACCACATTAAACATGCGTCCAGTAATGTACGTTGAATTAGACAATGCTAGACAAGACTATCCCATCCTGGTTAGCACAACAGCATAGCAAACTACTTCCGTACGAACCAATTGAAAAGAAACCGTAGAATCCAGAGTACAGACAACGTTCACATCACTAGCAGCAGAACGCGTCCAACCAGACCGATGATGTGCGATCAACTAATATCTTGAGAATCTGTAAGGCAGCCCAGGTGGTCGGCCGTACTGCGAGCACCGTGCAGGTCTCGTCAAGTCGAAGGGATGGCACATAATGCTAGCCGAGAGAGACGCGACAGGCTCCAGGGTGGCAGACCAGCCGAGTCAAACATGCACTTCCCTTTACGAGAGGAATTTAGTTATACCATAAGGTAACAATTTATTTAATTTTTAATACATTATATATATGTATATGTACTTGTTTGAATACATTTCATTTATAGTGCTAGAACTGTAAGCACATTATGAAACGAAAAAGCCATGAATCGCTCGCCACATAATTTTTATTAATATAGAAATATCATTAAATGTATGAACTTTATAATGAAGAGTAAGGAGGCATCGAAACACACACACATTTAAACTCTGTAAGTACTCTGCTTTTAGAAGACCGAAATCATAAAGAGAAGAGGATTACCACAACCAAAAAAGAAACTGGTGTAGCTGTTTCATACACAGAAGACCTGGATACCACAGGTGCATCTAGTAGCTACCAATGTGAACTCAACAGAAGAACAGACCACAATGACTATCCTGCCTTTCCATGCATGGTATACATCACCGACCAAAAAAGCATATCAGCACTTACAATTATATACATTATACTGCCCTAAACAAAGCAGTAATGTGAACTTCAGAATTATAAGCATACTGATTTTCTCATACGCTATTGAAATTTTATAGGAAATGTCTCATGTACCCTGATGGCGCAGGAGACGGCACACCATCCATGAGCATAAGGTACCGCAGGTTGAATGCCATAGACAGTCCAATCATTTCACAGGTAAAAATACAACATGATACGCAATTAAAACGTCTGTGATATATCTACGTATTTGAGTATCCAACGCACAATGCAAAAATCGCAATGAACTATATCACCAACTAATATTTTGTACATAACTATACTCCATGTGTGTCCATCTTAAATTCTTGAAGCCTACCAGCAAATTATGAATACGTAAACCGCAGGTCGTACTGTGATAAACCGAAACAGTCAACGCGAAATATATTGTGGTGGTAAAGGTATAAAAGAATACATCGTGTAATAATGGTTCTCACTAAGTCGTCGAGCATGGTGGAAACCAGATCGCTACGACTACATTCATCTTCCATGATCGTGTATGCAGTTACAATATGAAGACGGAATCAATGGTTTAAGACTTGCTATCTGTAACACCGACTGTATCACCAACAGCAAGAGAGACTAGAGATTTGCTGCTTGTATAACGACGACATGAAATTAGTCATTGTATGTTGAGCATTGCATACACTATAATAACTTCGACGTGGTGTTCGCTTGCAGTGATTGTCTGGATAGACATAGCAAGAAGAGTAAAGACAATATTCGTTGTCCATCGGGAAGTGAGTGGAAGTATTGTAGCAAAACATTTACCAGCAGTTCTAGTGTTGAGAGTAATGAAGATAGTAACTGTCCATTCCCTATCGACTACAAAACTTACCACAGCGATAACTGCAACAGAAGTGATAGCTTCAAGAGACAAAGCAAGAATAGTAAAGACAATGTTTGTAGATAATAAGTAAGCGAGCGCAATTAATACTGAGCATGTAAGTATATTTAGTTAAAATCCCTATAACTTCGCAGTTTACAATACAATTTATCTCCAACAGATATTTGTACATAGCCATAATCCATGTATGTTCATCACAAATAATCGCAGCCTACCAGACCTTTATAAACACATAGCAGTACGTACATTATTAAACAAGAGGAATTTAAAAAAAATTCTACTTTTCTTTTTCTTTGTATTTATTCCAATTTTTGACCAAATCACACACACATATAATATGTTATTCAATAAAGCCTCTAGCTCTGAGTTCAGCAATAATCGAATTTATCTTTTCACTGACCCAAAGATATCCTCTTCTTGGCAATGTAACCAACACCTGCAGTCTATCAGCCAAGTAATTGGGGTCTTCAGAAAACAAGTAGAGGTTTCATGTTACTCTTCGCAGAAGGTTCACGATACACGTCTACATGTACATTATTATATGATGAGTTGGTTTTGAAATACCCTTAGACCAGAGTACTAGGTTTGAATCCATGTTTTTTTCTACCACAATTACAAGTAGCACTTATCTTTAGCTACATGTTTACGCTTTTGCTTTGCAGATGTCGGCACTTCATCATCAGTAAAATATGCATATTTCACATCATCACCAGCAGTCTTGGAGATCACAGTTTCCTTCTCGACATCCTGGTTAGTTGTAACATCTTCGTTTTTAAATTTACATTTTAGTTGTGCGTGTTTTTGATAGCAACTTCTGAAGGTCCATAGGACTCGCACTTTCCGTAATGCATGTCTGCAACACTCGCATTTCCTTCTTCACACACTGCTTGGGAACACGATGCAATGGACATCGATCCAGTGTTAGTTTGCACGACGAATCAGCAGGAAGGCTAGCAATGGCATTGTCTTGCGACAAGTGCAATGCACGCTGTCCCGTGTTAAGCAAAGGTGCGTTATCTTAACGTGTACAAGAGTGTTCCTTTATATTATCACATTTACCAAATTCTGCTCCACACACATCACATGTTGCTATTCTGGAGGTCGGTTTCTTTGAGCACTCGCTGTTTTCATGACGACGTGCAATGCAACTTTTACTGAAGATCTTGCCACAGTAACTGCATTGTTTTCCATGTAATTGTTGAACCCTCGGTGAAGGTTTGCACGTAGTCGTGAAGGACATAATCGATTGCACGTACTCTGTGGTTTTCCTCATCTTCAAGCATATGTGAACCCGAACACTTGTACTACTACCTAGTGCTGGCTCCTGGCTGCTACCTTCACTCAGTACTGGTGCCTCACAGGTTAGTTTAAAAACAATTTAAATTTCTGCGATTGCAGTAATTTATATCACCATCCCACCGGTCGAAGGCGAAACCGTATTGTAATTCACTGTAGTGGGGTAGAGGGAAATCAGTATGTGCCTATTTGCGAAATTGATTGTGCTCACTTGTTCTCAGGTCCAGATGAATAACTGAAGCCAGAGTCTAACCCGAATCCTTGGTAACCATTTCTTCTTCCTCTTGACATAATTTGCACATACAACCGACAGCAGAGCTTTCTATTGCAGATGCATGACGCACAGTTACATTCGAGGTCTTGTAGGCTATGGTGCGATGTTCACCATCGCGTGGCTCTCGTTTCGTATAGCTACAGTCCAGCCACGTGTTGTATTTGACAGAACCATGTTTTTCTACCTCATGGATAAGTTGGTTTATTATACTAGGTCTCATACCCGACAGGAATGAGCAAACATTTCTCAATGTAATTGTCATATTCGGTGCAACATAATCTTTTAAGAGCACCCTGAAAGCAGATTACTTCAGGAAAAGCCATTGACATTAGGTTATCGCTCGCAGAGCACTGATGTAGGCTGCGTTGTGCACTCGGGTGATGATGATGATGATGTGCACGGGTAATATCTGATATACTATTAGTGGTGGCTTGTGAGTAATTTTGCGTTTTACAAAGTATTAAATTACTTTTAAAATCGTTAACGCGTGCATACATTCTTCGACACTTATCACACCGGTATGTCATACGAATGGTTCACCTCACACATGTACATTTTTCATGTCTCCTCGCATCGTATACATATGTAAACATCTTGATAACAATGGTTGCATTGATGTCTTGGTGGGAGCAAAGAAATGCTCTCAACATTTGTAGATGGACCGTTACAATTTATCTGGTAATCATCGCAGATAACGCTTGGCAGGCAGTGCAGGGAGACACACATTGCAAGATGTATTTTCAAGGTGCTACAACAAGCAAAATGGGATTTTAACTTTTCGCATGTGGACGTAGTACACTCTGGATTCCGTTGACAGCCAGCTTCGGGCTGTCTGCAGTTGGTTTTTGCTAGAAAAGGTCTTCTTGCAGTAGCAGCACGAAAAACTTTACTGAATGTTTTCCATCGTCGAATAAGAGCACGTTATCCACAGCCGATGTTCACTCTTCGCAGTCTGGATAAAAACTGAGCTGGCTAGCCTATTCTGACTTGTTTTGAACCACCACATTGCTGCGTCAACCTAACGCGATGGCTGGCAGGTGGAGGAGACCACGTGCAACATATGAAACCTTGACATAAACGAAAAATTAATTCGCATAATACTGTAAATAATAATAATGGAGTAACTGATGAGCAAATATTCTGCGAGCACGATGTACTACCGTACCTCTTATATAAAAAACCTTGATAGTTCCACAATCAATAATAGTGATATCAGTGCTACTATTGCCTCGAGAACTTTAGTAAAAAGCTGGAATGCCTGACAACAGGAAGAGAGCATATGTTCACAAGGACCAACCTCAAAAACATTCTACAATATGTCAAGCAAGGTACACTAATCACCAGCAGTGATGATTTGAAGATGCATTACACGACTTCTAAACGCTGTGTTTCTTTCCTTGTCGCTAAACATCGTGAATTTAAACCATTGGTCATGCAAGAGACGACGACACTGCTACATATCGATGAACATATATGAAAAAATACATGCACAGGTAAATAGTTATATACACATGCCAACCGACGTATTTTGCGCGAGCAACGAACACTTAACGCTATGTTGGCAAAAAAAAAAATTTATGGTCCCGAAGCACGGGAGCGAGAAGGTCAACACTTCTACGCACTGATGCCAACAGATATAAAAAAAAGGAAAATAGTTATAATCACTTAAGAACCAACACGTATTGCACAAGCGACGATCACTGTATATCGCATCAGTCGTTGCTAGACAAGACCATGTGACTGAAATATGACACGGTAGCCTTGATAAGTGCAGCTGAATGAGTTTCCCCACATGCACCCTCGAGCTGAGCTACACTACAGTACAGAGGCCCGCGATTCCCACTATAGTCTATTCGCGGTCTCTTCACTTTTTTTGCATTAAACCTTTGAAAAATCACCCCACGCATCACGTGTTTAGTTATTTCCTAAATATGCAATGTATCACAAGCGTTGTATACCTCTGTTAACATAGAATTATATAATTTTTCATTAAATTAAAATTTTATGTATATTTTATTTAAAAATTATAACATTTAATTTATAATAAATACGAATAAAAATAGTGATAAAATCTGCGTGTTGGTTGCGCCCGGTAAGAAATAGTTCATACGCAAAATATTATTACAACTGAGTGCGCACGAATTCGGTGCGTCGTCCTTCGGTGTAATTTTCTACACTTAGTTTAGCTTAGTTTACACGAGGCGGAGGAATATTCTGGAAGTAGAACTTCAGCAGGGCTACAGAAAAGTGCGAAGTAACCGTGAATGTATTTATACCAACCAATGCATCATGTGCGAGCATCGAACAACCGATGTCACATCAGGCTGAAACTAAATACTATGGCGGAGTCGAGAAGCACGGGAGTGTCAAGGTTGGCAGTCCTGCATACCGATGCAAACAGATGTAAAAATAAAATCTAAAGGAAAATAGTTATAAGCACTTGCCAACCAGCACGTTTTGCACAAGTGTCGAGCGCTGTGCACCGCGTTGGACGATGCTAATCAAGACCAGGCAGCACTGGCTGGTACGACAGAATATCAAACGAGTTCCTTACGAACCGATCGGAATGAAACCGACGAGTTCCGATTACAGCGAACACTCACACACCCGCATCACGAGCGGTAGATTGCGTCCACCATGACCAACATTGGGTGAGCAACTAACATCTCTAGAATCTGTAAGGTAGCCAGGTGGTGGACCGATGGTGGAATTATGAAAGTAAAATGGTGGTTTTACCATACGCGCATAAAAATTCTGGAGGTGACAAAGTTCTTACTATTTCCTATTTCTTCTCTCACTTCTATATTTCTTATGTCTATTCTGTTTTTTTTTTTTCATTTATGTTCGTTGTCTGCTTAGTTTTAGTTTTTTTTCAGGTGGGTTGTATATGATTTTTAGATATAAGTTGTGTTGGGTGTCTGCCAGCTGATTAAACATGTTCACTAATACTGTAACCTCAATCTGATTGGTTCACTCGCATAGACGAAGTATTTAATGAAATACTCGTGTACAGTAACCAAAGGAAATCATCTGAGAGTGCGCACTTACAATATTGAACTCTCAGCCTGCGCGTACATCTTTTCGCGAAAACCAGATGCCTCTATTCTTTATGGACTTGAAAATTCGCCAACTCGTTTCGGGCAAAATATACTTCCGTAGTGGCAGCGGTGGTGTAGTGGTAAGACTACTCGCCTCCCACCGAGGCTAACCGGGTTCGATTCCCGGTGGGGTCACCCTCGGATTTTCACATTGCCGCTGGTCAGCGGGTTTTCCTGGCGATCTCTCGTCGTCGTCCCTTGCCGTCCGGTGATGCTCCATACTCACTTCGCTTCACCCTCATCGGCTCTCAAGACCTCGATGTTGAAACCCTCCCAAAACTCTTCACTTCACTTCATTTCAAGGTTGAATTCCAATTCCACTTATTTCTGTGTTATTTTCGCAATTGGTGATGGCAATAAGAACCAATAATAAAAATGAGAAAAAAATTGACAATCCTTCTGTGGTAGCACAGTGACAATGTATAGTTGACATATGCTTTGGTATACAAAAAACTGTAAAGTCTAACTAAGCATGTATGTCACTGTAGGTCGCTGAACTAACGAATTTTTACGATATCTGCCACAGAGAAGTTAAGAATATAGAGGTGAAACAGCTGGTTATACCTCAAACTCCAACCGCACACGCCAGCAAAATGGCGTCAACTGTCCAGCAACACGTTGTAACGTCGTTCGCCACTCAGCGCCTCGTAACCTACTCGCAGGCCGGTAGTCCAGCCAATAGGGAACGTTCCGCAGCTCGCAGTAGCCAATGAGACGCAAGGCCTGTTCCCAGTGCCTCCCGCAGCCAATCAGAGAACAGGAACCGCCACACTATTTAGTCTCTATGTACTTACCTGCTCTGCGGTCTCTACTATAGTACATTAACGGCTACTTCAAATTTTTCTGAAGCCCTGCTGAAGTTCTACTTTCGGGATATTCCTCCGCTTCATACAAACAAATCTTAACCAAGTCTAGGGATTTGCATCAAACGGACAACGCACCGCATTTGTGCGCACTCAGTCTAATAATATTTTGAATAAAAACTATTTCTTGCTAGGGATTACCAACACACCTATATTCTCACGGTTTTTTATTAATATTAAATGTAAATAGTATATGATGATTTATAGACAAAATATACTTAAATGTTCAATTATATAAAAAAAATTTACTTTTTTTGCTAACACAAGTAACAAGCTTGGGTTAGGGAATTTAGTCGGGGCCGTACTTCACCGGGCAGTATAGCCTTAACTTCTTATAAGAGAAGCTCGCAGGCTCGCTCCGCCCCAGCCGGGTAATGGTCCCAGACACCCAGAAGGGCGAGTACCTCCGCCCCTCCCCAGAGGGCCCGCGGACCTCCGGAAGCAACCCATCCCTGAGGCTGATAGTCTTTTAATCCTATCGACGAGGCACGCCAACTGGCTATCCTTACTCCGCGGCTTCGAGGTCGGTTATATCATCCACGTCCGACCAGCAGCATACAACACCGATAGGCACCCTGCGCTGCTATCAGCTCGACAGTTTAACGACATGCCTGGGACAACCCTGGGCAACAACCTCGGGAAACAACCAAGAACGTCGTAAACGGGTTGATTTTTCAAAGGTTAGATTCAAAACGTGTGACGAAGCCACGAATAGACTAATACTCTCACGGTCCCGCACAATTTCAAGGCAACCCAGCCTGCAGTGCGACCGTGGCGCTGAGGCGAAGACCTCGAAGAAGGCGAACGTCGCCTTGTTGTCACAACTGATTATCGTCTTAACTGGCCGTGATGCGGGATGCGACGAGAAGAGAGTCGCGGTCTCGTGTGTCCTCTGAGCGTGCCGGCTGATGAAGGAGGATCACGCGACAGGTGCCTTGAACTCCCGGCGGCGGTGTCGGTGACATCCCGAGCCTGTTCCCCGGTCACGCGATCCCCCGCGAACGGCGTCCGCTGCACGGACTAAGGACCATATACTAAATGTGAGGCAGACCGCTTATTCGTCTTATGCGCATGCGCCCAACATTGACACACCCCAAAAGAGCACAGCTGTCAAAGTCACATGGTTAACGGCGATGAAAGTGTTTGTTTATATCCTAATTTGTAAATGACAGGCACTATTATATGAATGAAATACTTTTACCAATTTGAATTTAATCAAACTGCAATACAAATTGGTTATATTAAGTTTTATAACCTAAAATCTAAACCATGCCGTTTTCGCAAGACGTGTTGGCAGAACAGCAGTTCAGTTTTGGGACACGGAGATTGGTTGTGCGCAGCCAGCGAGATCGGTCTGCCTCATCTTTAGTCTATGCTAAAGACAGTCGACCGACTTTCACCTTCTGCACACGTCCACAACACCGTGGTTAAGTTCAATTCTACTCAGGTTAGGAACAAAACGAGTTTCGTTATGGGAGAGTTTGAAAATTTCCGCCGCTAGGTAAGCGCTAGTGTTCCAAAGAGGTCACTTCAAATTAAAAATTTTACGCTACGTGAATAAAAAAAAAGAAAAGGTTTTCACTTATTTCAGTAGTTAGTTTATATTTGATGTATGATTATTGCAATAATTTAGTTTTTAACGCAGATAATTAAAAAAAAATCTGGTACACATGCGACACTAGCGATTACCTAGTGGCGAAAACATAAAGTAGAATAAACCTTAACCATGGTCCATTCAAGGTTATAATCCATTCACGGTTAGTTCACTTTTCTGAAAGCCTGCTAAATTTCGACGCCCAGGATATTCCTCCGCCTCATGCAAACAAAGCTTAACTAAACAACACAGGGACAGCGCATCGCATTTGTGTGCTGTCAGCGTAATGCTATTTTGCATTAGAACTATTTGTTACTAGGCATTGCCAATGCACCTATTTTTTCTCAGTTTTTATTCACATAAATGTACAATGGAATATTGTAGTTTATAGATAAAATATAAGTAAAAGTTGAATGTAACCGAAAATGAGACACTTTTATGTCAACACAAGAATAAAACGCTTTTGGTAAATGGCATATTGAGGAATCAACGAAACACACCATACATTATGGTGGTTTTCTCATGGTTTGATTCGAAAAGTGCTAAGAAACCGCGAATAGACAATATCTCACGATTGGCCTAGGAAGGATAATTCAACAGAGATGCGTGAAATTCACTACTGCTGGTCGATATATTTCAAATGCATTCTCCTAGCTTGCAAAATTATTCGCGAATTTCCAGCTGCTCTAAATCATGTAAATATTTTGTAGCTTCCTAAGAGAATTGATCACTGCCATTTAGGAAGTTTCTATTTTTTCGCTACCACCAGAGAAAAAATTTTGTTATTTAGGTTTACTAATTGACGAAAAACACCGCTTGACACATATTCTGTAGTTGACATTGAATGCTGACTCTACTCTTGTTTATGACAGTAAATTCCTCATGATTTAAGAAATTTGGGGAACTTTTATTTATACTCCCTCATGCCAAAAATTTCGATTTTGGTTCTAAATTAAGAGTTTCGGCAAAAATCTTATAGAAACCAAAAGAGAGATTACTTTTTCTTAAGACAATAATTGCCTGGCTAAATACGCCAGCCCTAAGGTCTTCAACGCAACGTCACGTTAGCATACAGCGTAGTAAAATTTTTTTAAAGGTTTTGCTTTTTAAAAAAAAATGCCTAATTGATTTCTGTGCGAAACATTGCTCAACTTGTACATGTTACATATACGGTCATTCCTAAAGCAATTTTGAAGAATCGTTTCTACTTTTATATCAAATATTCGATACAAACTACTACAAGTCTCTTGAAAAAAATAGGGAGCTTGTGTTGAAAAAGAGATGCGATGATCCATATCAAATCTTTACACTTATACAAACGCAGGGAAGTTTGTTTTCACATTTCAAGAATAGACGCGTACCAACTTGATCATTAAATTAGTTTTTCTATTTTTTTTTGTATCGTGCTTATTTTTTTTACGCTGGTGCGCTTTTCGGTCTAAATATATTTATTTGTTTTGTTCTGTGCCGGAAACCAGATTAGTTGACATTATTGTTTTGGGTCATGCATGTGTTTCCTTTTCATATTTCTTTTATTTTTGTTGTTTTAAATTTTTTACTTAGTTGTAATGTGAGTGTTATTTATACTTGGGACAAAAAAAAAATCAAGTCCACAAAAAATTGTCTTTGTCTGTTTGAGCGAGTACGTTACTTGTAACTACAGTGACGTCACCGTTATCCGTCAGTCTTGGGACCGTCACCGTGACGGTTGAGAGAAAAGACGGACAATAGAAATCTCCCTAAGACACGACAGATACTAGCGATAATAATGTATACGGCATTTAGCACTAAATTTTAAAAGGTAGCAATCAATAGAAGTAAGTACAGCACAGAATGTATTTGATATTAAATATTGTAGACTTATGTTTATTATGTTGATAAAATAACAAGATTGAATACAGTACTATTATGTAAATGTTCAGTAGTATAATCCTACCTAAAAAAGTCTGTCATTTTCCTTTGTTGTAATACTCCACGGACTTTCGTTGCTGTCGTGTTGCGTATCTTACGTAGGAGTAATATCTGTGTAGCGTCTGCCTCTTCTTGTTGCTCGTACCATTCAATGCACTTGGAAAACATGTTTTCAGCGTCACTGTGGCTAATTATTTTGGGGAAATCCTGGAGTGTATCATCCTCTTCTTCTTCACTTAAACAATCTACCTCCTGTGTTGCACTTAATACAAGTTCCTCATAATTTAATATTTCAAAGCCTCCGAAAATCTGTCAATTCCCAGCCATTCACTTACTTCACCTATTGATGTGTTTTCTCCACCTGGAATCCCTTGACACAGAAGTAAAATTTCCTCATAATTTCCAAATTCGTTTATGGCCTCACTCTCGTTTACAGTCTCAGGCCACAGTTTGTTCCAGCGCTTTTTTAATGTTTCTTCTGGTATATTTTGCCAGGCTTCGGCGACATTAAAAATTGCGTCATTAATAGTGAATTACCTCCAAAACTGCTTTACACTTATTAACTCATCCCCAAGCGTAAACAACTTTTTGAATAAAGCATTTTCGATAACATCGCTTCATGCTTTCAATAATACCCTGATCTATGGACTGAATTAGTGGGATAGTGTTAGAAGGCAAAACGTGGCACGTAATTTTTCCATCATCACTTTGTAAGTCATGAAAAGGATGAGTTGGGGCATTGTCCGTTTATAACATAGCTTCTTCAGGCAATCACGCAGGCAACACGTTTCCGTTTCTCAGGCATTTTTAAACACACTACACCTTGACAACAAACTGGGGACAATGACTTGCTGACTAAGTGGCTACCGCTACGGAACTGACAGTAGGAATGGGAGGGCGGATGAGTGTCTAGGAATTCTGGTAGGGTGGTGAGGAAGACGGAAAGATTCTAAGAAGTACATATGTAGGTTGTGCATAAACAACAAACGTGAGTCATTTGCATTCCGCACCGCACAAAATGTATTTTTACTGGGTATATGTATTGCAGTACAGTATACGTATTGTTCAACTCAATAATGTGCTTAATTTGATCTAATATGAAGCGAGAAAAAAGTTATTTCATTTTTAGTTTATTAAGTTTATTTTTTGTATCCATTTTTATTATTTTACTTGTCGAGCCAGTTTACTGACGTTTAACAGAAACTGACGGTTAAAAGGGTGACGGTTAACAAAAATTCCACTGTACTGGGAATATCGTAGCTTCTTGACAGAATTTATCTGGAAACATAGAAGATGCTTGCAGATATTAATTTACAGCACTTTTCAGAACTCACTGTATAATATGTTTCTTCTCATCCCAACAAGTAAGAATATTTTCGAGATTGGTACAATGTCATTACATTACTTTAACAATGCTTTGGAAAGACGACAAAATACTTTAATAATATGTTAAGATTTTACTTTGCCATTACAACCAAATTTACATAACTTACAGATTTACATACGTACTTAAATTCTGTACATTACATTTGTATAATTTACATACTCTAAAATACTTCTCCATCATGTTAAATTTACTTAACTGTTATGCCCACATCACCTTATTCTCTAGACTCTTAAACGCAACCAAGATGAATTTAATCCCAGCCTAGCAAATACTTTTATCTTGTTACTGTAAAACACATTATACATTTGGAAGTTAACCTGTGATAGTATTTTACTCTGCCGTTACATTCACAATATGGTCGATCAGTAATTACAATCCCGCTAATCAGTGTTACAGAAATGTCACGGATGTTCACAAACGCTCTGAAATTATATCATTTAGAACAAATAATTATGAACGGACGACATACACTCGTAGCAATGCAGCAAGAAACACGAAGCTTCTGATTTGATCCATTCCCTACCCGAACTCACGGAAGGAAGTAGGAAAGCTGGTAGCACGGAACATCGGGTCGACAAGACATTCCGTTCCTCCCGCCATTGCATTTCATCGCCTATCTTTACCAGGTGAGGGTGTCATGCTGTGACGCTGTCCAGTAACGAGGGTTGGTTACGAATGTCATCTCGAAATTCCGTCCGAAGGTGCGCATGACTCCAACAGTCGGTGTTTTCGGCAATCCTTAAGGCGCTCGCATGCCTGGAGTTGTTTCCCACTCCCAGGGCAGAGAAGAGAAAGTGAGCAGCAAGGGAGACACTGACCCTCGCGTCAAGTGCGCCATCGCCTCTATAGGCTAGGCAAATTAGGAAAAATAGGTGAAAGTTTAGGTATAGTCGTAATCGTTGTCATTCCTTATGTTTTTTGGGTCGCTGAATACGAATCTGAGGTTTTCTGACAGAATGTTTGCCCGGAACATTGTTTTTTGGTTTTTTTTTTACAAAAAAAACCTCGAAATTTTGGCCCTTTTTTTTTTGTTTTCTGTCTATATCTTGGGAACTATGCGTTTTTACGAAAAGATCATTCTACACTAAATTAAAGTAGGTACAATTTCCTACATTTTGTATCCATAACATGTTTTTCTATGACCAACCATTCCGCTGCTAGAGCGTGCCAAAAAAATGGGCAAAATTCCCAACAATCGCAAAAACGCCATATTTCGACTTTCTACGCCCGATGTCCGTGGAAACGACTCATGTTATGATAGTTTTGACCATGTATGGTATTGAACTTGGTGAAATACACTTTAAAATAAATACGTGGTCCACTGAAATACAATCTAAATAAATATTGGGTCCGATTGTTTTCAAAGAATTGTCTAAACTCCGAATTGGAACGCGGTGTTCTCGTCGTGCTGCGTGTGCTCGAGGGAGTTAAGGTGGCGACCCTGTCATTGTACTGGAGAAAGGTCTGTAGTCAGGTTGAACGCAGCGATATTTACTATTTCTCGTGTTCATCTGATTCGTTTATTTTCAGATACAGCGCTTTGAAATGGCCACTTCCTGCTATTTGGATTGCTCTGAAATGGCGTTTCTTAAGTGCGTGATGTCTTAAGAGCACTCAAAAGGTTTCATATGAAGTGGATGTTATTTTCGTAGATCAGGACATTAGGCGCAAATTCAATTCTTTCGTTAAGAATAATCTGTTTTTCAAACACTCTGCTAGGCAGATGAAGTGCCAGGTAGGTGACCCCTTAAGTTTCACAATGAAGGGATAAAAAACCTGAATGTCATTTACATTTCCGAAACAACAATAGTTACACAACCACCAATTACGTAAGCATCGCCTATAAAATTATATATATACATACACATACTGTTTTACATACTAATACTTAGTTTTATACATATTTTTAGAACAGTAGAAGCAGGCACTATACTCCTGCATGTTTTGCAACTATTGAAGCGTGTGTGTATAGAGGAATGTCTATGTAAAAGCGGCAGGCGAAACTTTACCGCTAATCTGGTCATATGGCTACAGAGTGGTTACGCAGGTTTATTATATGATTTAATTTATTTTGAGGACTTACACAGTTTTCATTACTAAAATAATATTACATTTTTATTTATGTTGAATATTATATGGTTTTGGCTGCAGCGTGGGGTTCGACAAATATGGCTGCGCAAAAATCCAACGAGAATGTTTCGATAGTTTATTTCCTGGCAAGAGGTTGGAATTCCACACATCACTTATGTATGTCAATGATGTCTTCGCCTAGAGCTGGTAACCTATCCCTATGGCGTTCGTAAAGAAGCCAAATTTTTCTGTACGTATCAGCATACCCACAAAACATATGAAGTAAGTCTTTCTTCGTTCACATTCCTAAATTATCAATACGTTTTCAAAAGACACGCTAACTTATTTTTGACATACATCCCGAATGTTCTTATTGCTACAGACTTCGGCATGTACCCATTTGCACTTATACACAACAAACAGGAAACGCCATGAGAAAACCAGAAACTATGCAGATTATAGTTGACGACTTCATCAATTGTCACAAAATACACTATGCCGTTAACTCCATACCGAGCGATATGGCACGGTGGTAAATTTTCGAACCTGGGTTTGAAGGGACCTGGGTCCGAATTACGACCCGGCCATCCTGATTTCGGTTTTCCATGTATTCTTGAAATCACTATAGGCGAACACCGTAATGGTTTCTTACTGCAGGTGTTGGCCGATACGTTCCCCGCCCCCGCTTCCCTGAGCCACTTGCCCCGTCTCTAATGAGCTCGCTGTCGACGGAACGCTAGGACCCGGAAACGCTAGTACAATAACAGACGTAACTTCGGAACCGGCGTGGCTGAAGGAAGTGACGTGGCATTGGCGGAACAGTGAATTTAGTATGTCAATTTCAAATAGCGAACTGATCATAGGTTATGTAACTGGGCGTTATTTTTAATACGAATAACTAACCGGTGTGTGAAATTTAACACTACAGCTTCAGTTCTAAGGAAAAAGTCGAAACCATTATTATTAGTGTATTGGTGTCAGTATAATAAAACATTTTCATAAACATAATTATATATTTTGTTGTTTTTTCATACATAAAACACTTTAGAAGAACACTCGCTGCTATTTTAACGGATCTATGCAAATATTTACTAGTTTTGAATTCTCTACAAAGTGGGAATTCTGGACTAATTCTATAGCAACCTGAGACATTAAGTGAATATTTCTGTCGAATTGTGACACATAAGTTATACCTAACTTCGCAGCAGCAAATCTGTATGCTCATTAACGTTTTGCATCTCAACTTTAACTTTTGCAGCGCGCGCAGTCCATGTGATAGCTTTTTCGTCTTCACCACAGACACCAGTGCTCTAAGCGAGAGTCGAACGTGTGACATTCCAGTTTGTAAACAGGATCCAGCTGTTCAGTATCGCGGCGTACTGGAGCAGATCACTTGTTAGAACTTTTATAAAAACTGACTCGAACAGTAGCTTAAAGTAAATTACTATTAAAATTGGAAAACTTTCGAGGGCAAAGCACACAAGGCACATGAAAATATTTGTGGAAATTCATTCGCCCATTTATTTTTAGTCAAATTTTTTTTCTAATAACAGCAAAACAGTTGATCAATTTATTCAAACAAGCCCTTATTTTTTCTTACCAATAAACTGTTTAGTGTTCATTAAACATAATTTATTGACAAAGGTAACTTGTGATAAATTCATTCACTTTAAGTATATGAACTTGAAATGAGAGTTCTTGTAGAAAACTTTTGTTCGAGAACAAAGCAGACTGTTGAGTTTGAAATTAAAGCCTTTATACGGATTTGTTTTTGTAAGATTGCTCGAAAATTTGATAATTAAAAATTTTTGTAACAAAAAATTGAAATTTTATGAATACTTTTTAGTTTGTGTTATGATACAGATAAAAATATTATATACTGCCGAGATGATAAATACCACTTAGAAAGAATTCTTGTCACGCCAGTTTCCTGCGTTGTTACTGCGACATTTCACTGGAACTTGAAGTAATTAGCACGTTCCCCTCTTTCCTTCTGTCGCCTCTCCTCGTGCTAAGGAGTGTCTTTCCACCACTGCAGTTAAACAGACAATTAAAATTTTCTTTGAAGAAGTGTTAATTAGTGCTTTGAAAGCCCAGTAAACACGAAAAGAAAAGCATATTGCTTCCTGAAAAAAAAACGCAGTGACAAGAAAACGTCAAACATTTGCACGTTCCATAGATCATGAAGTATGCAGTGCACTTTTCATAATGACATTAAATGAAATGATTATTCTCGTGCACATAAAATTTTGAAAGTGTTTTTGTTCTATAATGGGACAAAAACACATTCAGAAGAAGCAAATTTTTTTTATATTATTTTCGTAAATAAAAGTAGTAAGAGCATAGGAAATATTACTTAAAATTCAAAATGTTTCTTCTTGAAAAGTAACACTAAATTACGCTTCAGCCAATACCAATAAGATATGCAAAAAGTTGAACTGATTTCTTCGATATCTCCCCAAATATTTCAAATACTCCGAAGCAGGACTTATTTGATTACACATTACTAAGTTTAATGATTTCCGGTTATATCGATACTTTACCTTAGTAGTGGCGTATGTTAATGTTCAGTGCACCGAACATGATAGCAAAAAATTAACACCAAAATTGGTTAATTTTGCGTTGTGCGTTTCCAATAAATTTTCAAACCTGATTTCCATTTTTAAACCGCATGCTTTCGTGTAGTATTTTCCTACGTAAACTGATATCCCTTCGCAATCACCACGGAGGTAGTGCACTGATGATTATATGGTATGAATGAAAGTTGACATCCATTTGCATAGCTAGAATTTTAATTCAACTAGGAGAGTAAAATTTTTAAGGGAAATGTTTGTTATTTTCACGAGGTATTTGTTTTATTCATTGCTTTTATTCTCACACGAGAAACACTTATTGAGATCTATTCGCTTAATGCAGAGTGTTATATATGTTGTAAATTTATTTGATTAATAATTGCATAGTTTCATTATTTTTCTTTAGTAGCAGCAGAGGGACAGCTGCACCCCGCCTTCCCCTTTACCATCTCCCCACCGCCCTACAAAAACTAAACGGTTCTCCATTCTATTGCTATGACTGTGCCGCCCTTCCCGAAACAAAATTCCTGGATACGTGTCTGGCCAGATCGTATATATGAATATATATGTACTAGCAGAACTGCCCGGCTTTGCCCGGGTATAGATGAAAAACCAGTGATATCTTCTAAGATATTCACTTAAATAATATGGTGTAAGGACAAATTTTATTTTAACTAAATGCTTCAGGTAACTAATATTGACGCGTGGTGTGTACATGGGATAGGCATAGTGCTGTTACCACACCTGTAAAGTTAGCCAGGACAGGAAGCTAGCCAGCCTGGGCAGCTGTCCACAAAACTTTCAACACGGGAATTCCCCCCCGGGGAAGTCCCAAAATTCGAGAGAAACAGGGTAAGTCCCGACCAGATTGCTCGGGGAAGAACCCCGCGCAACACGACAGAATGAGCTGATATGCAGCCCTCGACGAAGGAAGCAGGGGAACCCCCGACGGGAATTAGTGCAGACCACAGCTTCACAGGAATCCCCGAGACGTCCTACTTCACCCTCCCTCCACCCTAGTCGGAGCACACAAGCTGCTGACGAGATGCAAAATCATGCACAAAAACGCGCGAGGTAACAGGGGAATTCCCGATTTCTCTCTCTAGAAACTGCTGACAGTTAACTTGAATATAGTGGGACACAAGTTAAGTTCAGGAGCAGCCGAGGCAGGAGCTGAGTTGTTCAGAGTCAGTTGAATCAGCGCCGTCGGGAGGCGCTGGACCAGGGGGAGTTGAATCCCAGCCGCCGTACCGGCGTCAGTGAGAATCAGTCAGGCAGACATCGCATGCAGAGAGGCGGCAGTCGGGTGAGTCAGTCGAGGCCGGGTTCGGATCCCGGCCGAGCCAATTGTCGCCAGCCGAGATGGGAGTTGTTCGGTGGCACAGCCGCGAGACGAGTTTGGTGTTCAGCCGAGATGGGAGGCGAAGGAGACACGGGAGTAGGCAGTCGTGTGATGGGAACAGTGCCGAGAACTTATGAGTAAATTCCCGGAAACGAGTGGCAGCCCCATACCGAGAGGCGCCATTCCCCGAGAAGATGTAGTCGTGCGCCAGATGGCGATGAGGCAAGCAGGCAGTCAGTCAGTAAGTCAATTATGACGTCACCAGGGAGAGAACCTAGGAAGAGCAGAGACTTTAATGTGTAAATTTCCGGGACAAACCAAGTAGAAGTGCCGATAACTTATGAGTTCATTCCCGAAAAAGTAGTGGTAGTTTCCGAGGCGGAGAATTTGGGGGCGCGAGACGGGTCGTGGCAGACGTCGATGTAGGAGAGGGGATGCGAGGTCTCCGACGAGGAATGACTGCCGAGATCAAAGAGACATCACTAGTCCCGGGAAACAAATCCCGGACTTCCGAGAAGGAAAGCCGAGCTGACCCAGCTACTTCAACCAAATGTGAAGACGAATGAAGAGCTTCAACCGAGAAGCACAACATTGAGCGAGAGGGAGAGTCCAGAGGGACGTGGTAGGGAGTTAGTCGAAGCCGAAGGAAGAAGTCAGCTGAGTACAGCACGCCAACGAGAGCCAGTCCGAGGGCCTGTAAAATGGCCACCCCACTCACCAGACCTCAACTACCAAACAACGAAGACAACTCACCAAAAGCCGCAGTCACAGATAAGTAGAAACGTCTCCATTCAAGAAACCTTCCCCCAACGCATAGCATTCCGCCCACCAGCCCTTCAGGACTACAACTTGTAGGTGGGCTCAGTCTCGCCAGTGTGTGTATAAATACCTATGTTACCTTCAGGCGAATAAAAAACTTGTGTGTTAACTAACGGAGAATACGAGTATTTGTTTACCCCTTACTCAACAACGTCAGGTGCGCTTAGTCTGCACCAAGTAAAGTAACTCAGTACTCTACTAGCCATCACTCTCTATAACTCAGGTGGCCTAGTAGCGACCACATATTTAATTGAATAAGGATTAATACTATGTCGGTCAAAACGGCTTCGCAGGTGAACCATTATTTTTTATCAAACTTTGAAAGACGAAAATAGTTACTGTGGGTCATCCTTAAAAGATAAACATATGCTATTACGGAATTTCTGTAAACCTTTTTGAGAGCTGCAATTCTGTAGTACATTAATTTGATGTATATCTTAAGGTTTAGTCAGCGCAAGCCATGCAAGCGCCCGAAAAGCGGTTTTTTTTTACGACAAACGTCGACATTTCTCTCCTATTCTTAGATTAAATATAAAAGGTTTTATACATAAAAACCTTCCTCAAGAAATTCTCTAAATTATGTTGAAAACCACATCAAAATTTATTAAACAGTTTAGAAGTACTAAGCGAATACACAGACAGACGCGGATAAGCGACTTTGTTTTATACTATTTAGAAACTAGAGATAGAACAGAAGGAAGGAAGCAGTGAGAAAATTTATTTGCAGTTTTGGAGCTAGTTTCCTGGCCAGAGACAATGTAGTAATGTAATATTCTGTGCCTGCCTGTGGCGCCATCGGGTGGCGAGCAGTAACAACTTATCTTCTTTCACATCTCATAAGCCCCTGGCACACTGTCAAAGTTTAGCCCGCATATATACAGTATTTGGCAGTTTAATCTGAGGACTGAATACGGCCATAATACTCGTACATCAGAGTTGGTCATAAATCTTCTAATATACTTGAAAATGTGTAACATTGTCAAAAAGTTTTGTTTGACGAACATGGTAAGATTTTTTTATATAAACATAGTTTTTAAAGCGGGATACTGCTGCCGTGCAACACGTTACAGAATGGAATGTTAATATTGTTATTTATTTTCACTTGCGAATAATTTTTTATTTATATTTATGAGACGTACTTCATGCGTGATAAAACTTGTTGCCTCAGATAATATTATTATTAATGTTTAATATGCACTTTAAAAAACATTCTCGTCCAGACAGATGTCACGTAAATTATTATCTCCATTACCTAAATTTCTTTCTACTTACTGTTCGCCACTTTAAAATCCTCCGAGGTCGGAAACGACCTTTTTTTGTTGTACGCGATCTGATTGTCTGAACTCGTCAAACACCAACGAAATTCTAGAGCTGCTTCAATGTACAAAATGTTTGACGAGAACTGGGGCCTTCCAAATGTTCACAGACAAACATGGCGGCGCTGATGACATCTCAGTGAACGTCACAACATTCCACATTTCTTTGACCAAGATTTCTTTAAAGAAATTTGAAGGACAATTCTGACAATGCGAAAGGAGCTTCATGCAGTGAAGAAATGGTAACTAGAATTAAATTAATCGGTCAAACGAAAACTTTGTTTGTGGCCAGGAAACAAATTCGAAAAAACGCTAAGATAATCTCTTACGGTTTGGTTCCTCATAGTTTTCTGTATATTCGATGCCTATAGGGCCATCCCTGGGGTAAGTTAAGGTTATATTTGTTTAAACTGATTATGCTAAATAACCACTAGGGTGACCCACTGATAGTATTTTAGTTTTGAGAAAATCATTACAACCTAAACTACGAATAAAATTTTGTAAATTTGAAAATTTTTCGATACATTGCTGCTAGGCAATTTTGCTTAGCTATTTCGAAGTTTAAACGTAAATGCTCGTATTTAGCTTAACCTTATATTAGAAAATAAATAAATTTTTTTAATAACTTTTGGGAGATGTGACTGCAGACTGAAACGAATACTGTAAGCAGCCCTACGTTCTCATTAGAAATGAATTTTCCATTTAAATGTTATTTTAATTGTTGAACAGTCATATAAAATTATGAAATTGTGATAATTTGGACACATGAAAAGAGGTATGAAAAGTATGTTTTTAAATTCATCAAAATCTACGAAAAAAAATTTTAGCTTGGTTTCGTAAGCTGTAAATTTTCATCGGAGAAACCTTCTGAAGTTTCTTTAGTACATGGCTGTACGAAAAGTATGTAATAAAATTCCCTTGATAAAGCAATTCAGAACTTCACGTTATAAAATAAAAATGTTATCTGGCAAAGAAGAAATGGCATACAGAGAGGGAAAATTAATTTTCTCCCTGTCAATTTGTTTTATTCCCACTGCAAAACACGAGAAATTATTGAAATATTACCTTATAGTACTGAACAGTGATTTTTGTATTGCTCTAGCAAAGTTTTGATATATTTGAATGCATAACTGCATAAATTAATTTTTATACATCATCCCGAAAAATGTTACGAAACTATTTGTATGTTTACGTGTATAATGAGTATATAGAAAACACTTCTTTCAGAGCCATTCAGTTTTTTTTTTCCCTACAATTAGCACACTTCAGTAGTTGAAAAATGTTACCGCATTTATATAAAAATATTTCAACTGTAGAACGACAACTATTTATCTTGCCAAAAATAAATTTTCGCTACACAGGCGTTTAATTACAGCCTACATATGGACACATTTAAGATTCTCCGTGTTTTTGATCTCCACTCTTAATTGGTTAAGACGCTTTTGTAATATACAGTTATCAAAAAGGCAAATTACCTAGAAGAGTGCACCGAGAAAAAGAATAATTGTTTTAACTCACCAAATATATTTGTCTGCGTGGCGTTCATTTTTTTTTTTTTTTTTTTTTAGCTAAACGATATTTTGTTCGTACAACCAAGCCTCCGTACCATCAAATAAATGAAGTTTCTTCACATAGCTAAATAATTTATTTAAAACAATTTTGTTTGTGGCAAACAAATATTTTGTTGTTTCAGTTCGTTAAACAAATATTTAGTGTAAGCAAACATATCGTTACAATTTCTCAAAAAAATGATATGTTTAGTTACGTGAGACATATCTTGAACAAAGAACTCGTTTGCAGAGGCCAAAGATTTTTTGGTGACACAATCTTAGTTATTTTCTAAACAGTTGTCCATTTTTAAGTTAGAGGTCCGTGCACGAGGTTTACTTGATTAAATAACCAAGAAAAATTCTCGAAGATCGGGATTTCACTGAGAGAACAGCCAACAAAACATTTGTTTGTATATTATTAAAAATATATTTAACTGCCGCAAAAAAATTTATTTTGTTGAGTAGACATGGCTTAAAAGCAACAAAATAAATTTTGTTCATCTAACCAAAGGCACGTTTGCATAAGCAAAACCTGTGTCAACAAAATATTTTGTTGAATCAACATGTTTCGTTGCATAAACGAGAAGAATATATTTGTATAGTTGTTGTGACTTTGGCTTCAGAACTGCATAAAAAATTATGCTGTGTAATACCTGGAGCTCTTCAGAATCAAAACAGCAGACAACGTATCGCGGTGAAAAATATGTCGCTCCATATTTGTGCAATTTTGTGTATTGTAGCCGTGAGAATGTCTTTTTTTCTTCTTGAGGAAAAGTGAAAGACAAGAATTTTATTTCCTCTCGAAGGTGCAGCGACAGCTCGCTCAGCGGGATGTGAATGCACATGGAAACAGCGCATGGAAACAGCGCTGGAAAACTAAACATGTTCTACCCCTCAAGTTGTAGGTATACATATATTCCTGCTAGGGTCATAGTTCCCATTCTAGTGGATGTAATACCATTTGTAACAGTTTTATAAAGCTTTCATTTTACATATTTTTTTCTATTTAACATATTGTTTTCTGCATGACACATGGCATATATATTGTAACCGTTTTATTGATCACCATGAATTTACCAGTTACACACAGTCTTTTATGGTATGCATAAATGTTAGCAGCAAATGGCCACGTACTGAAACGTTAAAGACGTGAAGTTTCAAAATGAAATTACATCGATTAATCGATAAATCGAAGATGGCGAATGCCTTCCTTCGATTTGCTCTGATTTGGCTTGACATGCTGCCACATTAACTTCAGGTGACTCATCCGGAAGGGTAAGGGTTGGGGGAGGCGGATAATATCTTGCATCTTGAAGTGGCATACAGTTACCCGAAACTCGGGAACTTATGATCAGTAGGACAGCGATTATGGTGACGGAAGTTAACTCATTAATCTATCATACTCTCGCTGTTTTTGGAAACATACCAAAGTATGTTCTTTGCCTTGAAGAACCAAAATTACCAACGTCGAATATGAAATGGAAACCGGTGCGATGAATCGATTGATCGAAGATGGCGAGAATTTGCTTCCTGCTATTTGTTTGGGTTTATTAAAGTTTCCACTTTTATGCCGGTAGAATAATTGTAGGGCAGCTTACATGTTACACTTCAATCCTGCATATGAAAACCATACATCCGTGGCTCACGAGGGATTCTAACCCTTAACGTCGCGGATTTTATGCACAGCCTCGACAATTTTCTTCGATGCATCATCGCAACTTACCTGCAGGCATCAGGGTGGCCATGAGACGTCCGCATTGGACAATCCAGCGACCACGTCGCGGGCCGGTTCACCGATCCCGACACAAGCGTCACGTCACAGCCACGTCACGAGGAGTTCCTAATAGAGTCCGCGCGCATGTCGTAGTTTTCGCGGCTCTCCGGGTCCAGTTCTCGTCGGAGAAGAGCCCGCGAGATGGGGCGATGAATGTCACAACCTCACCACCTGAGCTCGTTTCGCCTCCAGGCGGGGTCGTCGGAAAGCTGGGGTTCCTCGTGGCCGTGCCCGACAGAGTCGAGGACCTCCGTTCGCGAGCCGGGTGTCAACCACGGTCGTCCCGGGAGCAGACCGCGACCAAACGGACGTCGGAGCAGCAGCGTCCCGTGATCGGC
>NQII01004123.1:63659-96331 GCA_002778355.1 Clitarchus hookeri
AAGCCAGCCTCCGTGGTGCACGCTCCTCTCCCCGGGCACACAAGGGAGAGCGGAAGAGAGAGAGAGAGGATGGGAAGAGAGCACGCAATGCCAGCAGCCAGGGCACGTGACCGCTCAAGAGACTACGGACCGTGTCGGATATGCCCCGCCCACGGACTCACTGACTGAGACCGTTGAATTTCCGGCCGTCTATCGCAGCATCCACCGAGTTCAATGGAAAGGGGTGGAGGGTATACACCAGCTCGTCCTGCGTTCTCAGGTTAAATTACTGACGCCGAAGAAATTATTTTTAAAAATCACTAATTGAAATTTAAACCTGAATAAGTGACACCACTCAGAGCAAAAAAAAAATCACCTAAATCGTTAACTGACAAACTTTTACCAATTTAAAAGCCGGTTAAATTCTCAATAAATCTTAAAAATTGTAAACATTTTTTTTTTTACACTGACACAGAGAAATTCCTTGTGCATGTATAAAAACTTGAAAAATATCATAATACCCCTTGTAAAATTTATTTTTTGTTATGTTACAAGAGCCATATTTATAACACATCTAGAAAATGTTTGTGTATTTAACAAGAACCACTTTAAGCCTCGAAGTACAATTTTAAAACTATTACGTTTTGTGAAAAGAAATGCACTCACTATATGCTAATGTGTTCACGAATGACATGCTAATAGTTAATCATCATTGAGTTGCGGAATAAAAATATTTTTGTAACGTACTTTAGAGTGTAAAATGTATCGTCTTTTACCTTATTTTCTCGCAAAAAAAAAAAGTGTGCGAACATGCGGCTGTTAGTATTTCCGGTGTCAAAAAATCTTTGTAACCAACCGAAAAGACTGTAGTATTATACCGCAGGTCCGTAATGCTCATAAGTGAGGTCGTAACGCTTTGTCCCGTTCTTTCACGATATTTTTCCGGCCACAACGATGTCGAAGATTTGATGTTTTACCGGATTCCCGATATTCACGGTACACTCGTGAAATGGTTGTACGCGAAAATCCACATTTTATCGCTACCTCGAATATGCTATGTCCCATCTCTCGTGCGCCGACTATAACACCACGTTCAGACTCACTTAAATCTTGATAACCTGCCATTGTAGCAGCAGTAACCGATCTAGCAACTTTGCCAGACGCTTGTTGTCTTATATAGGCGCTGCCGACCGCATAGCGTTACTCTGGTTGGTTCCATACCCCTGTTATTTGCATACGCACGCCTATACCAGTTTTTTTGGCTCTCCAGTGTATGTTTGGGAATGATGACTTCGTGACTGAGGCATACATGCACCTTCCAAAAACCAAGCTGCTATTTTGAATCACGACCGTGGACCTTAAATGTGTGGCTTTTAATTTTCTTAAGTATGCAAGGCATGGTTAATCATAAAAAGGGTATTATGATAGTGTCACTAAGTACTTTTAATAGGGCATTTTTCATTATATTGATCATTTCAAATTCAAAAGGGCAAATGTGTCATTAAATAGTTGAAAATAGTAATCCACCTTGTATAAAACCACCTGCCTGAATTGTTCCCAAATTAACCATATCTACTAAACTGATTACATGAAAATCTACGGAAAACCATTTTTTTCCTAAAAATTTCTCTTTACTCTCTCAAAATCTACTATTCTCCCTGCAAAATTCCCTTTTTCATTAATTTTTCCCTTTTTCTTTCAATATTTCCCGTTTTTCCCTCAAAAAAGCACTGATTCCCCCCCCCCTCCCCAAAGTTTAAAAACCATCCACAGAATGGCACTTTTCGATCCATCGGAAGTTTTGGGCTNGTTTTATAGGCATAGGAGAAGCCGAATCGATACACAGGGTCCAGGGTGTGGAGTCAGATCTGGCCATTAGCCATCTCAGTTCTGTCTGCCATCTTGTCCACCATGTTAGATGCCGGTGATTTTGACCTTAAGCTTTGACCTGGACCCCGTCCTCATGATCTTGGATGTACTGGAACACAATAAATTCACATAATTGATTATATTTTCAATTTATTTGGTAACTTTTCATTTGGTGCAAACTTCACAGACTCATCAGTTATTAAATAACGTTCCTGGTAAATGTGTACAAAAAAAATTAAACTTTTTAAAATCCGGAGTAAAGAATTTACTCGTGAAATCAGATGCCTGAAGCCATTTACTAATGTGGACGTAGTAAGTTTTTGACGTTAGCATTTCACATCTGAAGTTCTCATTTCGACGCCAATAACGAAATAGGTGGGGGAAATTTGTGAATGGGTTCAACACACGTGCGAATGGATATTATAAAATAAATTCTGTAGGTGTTCCTAGTCAGCACACAATTTCCAGTTTCCTCATCATTTTCTTGTGTCCTGCTCCAGTCGAAATACGTTTTCTTCCTTGTGTTGTTGTTATAACTCCTATTAGAGCTGGTTCAATGTTCACAGATGTAGTAAGAATATTTGCGTAAGACTAACGATAGTATAAAACCAT
This sequence comes from Clitarchus hookeri, assembly GCA_002778355.1. NCBI lineage: Eukaryota > Metazoa > Arthropoda > Insecta > Phasmatodea > Phasmatidae > Clitarchus > Clitarchus hookeri. The sequence goes on from NQII01004123.1 coordinate 66,120, forward strand.
CACAAACGCAAATATATTTCTTTATCTACCACCTGTTTCAGCTCAGGAGTGTCTTAATCACCGAAGAAAAGGTACGGTTTAAAAGATAACAAAATTACAAATGAGGAAAAGAACAACGAATTTAATAGAACGCATCCGGAGACTGAGACCATTTATTGACGCTTGGAGTTTTCTTTAGTCACAATAGACAATAGACAAAGTACTTTAATTTTTTTTATTTATCACTCCATTCATTTCTAAAAGGGTATGTGCCCAGAGATATAAAGCTAGTCAATATAATTGAATATAATACATACATTAGATACATTATATATCCATTGATTACATTTGGAAATTGACAACAATAATCAAATAAATTCAGATATCTAATTTATATTAGTAAATTCATCAACTGAATAAACATATTATCTAACAGATCTTTCTTTATGCTAATATTATATTGTTTAGTGTTACTTCTGCTTAGATTTTTAACGTCAGTTTGTAATGTACTAAAATATTTAATTCCAGCTAAATGAACACCATTCTTTACAATTTTTAGATGGTTTGTTGGCCGATGTAAATAGTTTTTCTTCTGGTATTATCAGTGTATCATATAATTTTTATCAAAACTGCTGTTATTCTTTACAATAACCCTAATTAGTAAAACAATATATTGACCTGTAAATGTTAATATGCCTCACTTTTTAACCAAAGTACGGCATGAGTAATATTTTTTTGCCTTATTAATGTTTCTGAATGTCCTTTTTTGGAGCCGAAATATTTGAAGGAATTGAGAAGAGGGTGGGAAGATTCCATATGTCATTACTGCATGGAAGTGTGCGAAGTATATTTGCTTCAGAGCAGAAGTGTTTAAAAAACATAATAAATAATATAATGCAAAACATGCTGCTGATAATTTTGGAATTACTTTATAAATATGATTATTCCCATTCAAAAGCTATCAATTTGTAAACCCAAAAATTTTGTTGATTGTTTGTGTTTCAAGTTATGATTTCTGTAACTGATTGAGAGATCATAATCTTGTTGATTTTTAGTCAGAAATTTTACCAAGACTGTTTTATGCAAATTTAATGCATGACTGTTAGCCATAAACCAGTTGAAGCCGTTTGTGATAACGTGCTGCCGTGAGCCAAGCATGCGTTGAAAATAACTAGGTACATGCAGGGCCGGACTTAGAGACCCAGAGTCCGGGCCCCCTTTTTGGTAATCTTACAAAATAACCTTTTTTATTTTATATTTGATTTGGCTACTGTAATAATAAATAGCGCTGTCTTTTCCTGTCTCCTCTATTCATTTAATTACTGTTGTATATTTTTACTTTCCTATTTTATTTTCTTGATATATAAAATTTTAAAAATAGTTTGTCCCCTGTACTGTTGTGAGGATGCCTGGAAAAGCGTAACTCCAGAATACCAGATCCATTATGAGCTGTCATTCCCTGCAAAGCAAACCTATACATAAAACTCAGTAGAATGTAACTCTCTTCGGCTGTAGTAACTTGCTTCACAAATATACTATCATCCTTAGCAACGTCACAGTCGAAAGAACCGATATTCCTGAAAACAGGTCTTGAAAAATATCTCTTCTTGTAATAACGTGCTCGCCTCATGGCGCTGTGGAAACTAATAGAGTTTTTCACAAGACCTGTCCAAGTGTCATTTTAGAGTGTCCCATTCGACGAAACAGCCGTTGCAGGGGAAATATTTGTTGCGTTAGTTTTCATCGCCGCCGACCACGTCCTGGAGACTGGCGAGCACTCAATACCTGTAGCGTGCATTTATCTCTGCAACTAAGCGACAATAAACTACCAAGTTCGAATAGAAATAAGTAATTGATTTATTTACAAGTCCACGATTACGTGATTACACGTGTTGACTAATTCGTAAAAAAAAAAAAAAAAAAAAACGAAAGAATTGTCAAGTAATTTTAAACGATTTTTAGTCACGAAACAATTAAATTATAAATAAAGTTTAAACAGAATGCTGAACAATTTTTTTTTTATCAAGAACAAGGAAATACTTACCGCTGTAGAGTCTGCACTAAGTGTTAAAGAGTATTCCCTAGGACCTTTACACAAATCTTAATGCTTTGTTAGAAAATCATATTAGCCAACCATATCTACCTGAAGAATTTTATTGGTCATCTGGATCTGATTTGCTATGCTCAGTTGGTTAACTGTTTGTAGGACAGCTCTGTGGTGTAGTGGCTGGCTTCGGCGCCTCGCCGCTCGCCTGGATTATCTGGATTATATTTACAGCACCGAACCTTCGAATTTTTCACGTGAAACGTGTTTCTGGCTCACCTTCACGTTACAGAAGGCAATGACGGCTGTTCGCCGTTAACCGAGAACATTTAAAATTAACTACTGAAAAAAAATCCTTGCTCCTAATTATATATACACTGAAAAGCCAAAAAAAAAACTGGTACACCTGTCTAATATCGTGTAGGGCCCCCGCGAGCAGGCAGAAGTGCCGCAAGACGACGTGGCATGGACTCGACTAATGTCTGAAGGTATGCAGGAGGCATTGAAATCTGCGCCAATTTGAGAAAGGGTTGCACGTCTGTCACGTTTAATGATTCTCGCCAGTCGTCGTTTGTCCCGTTCGTTCACGATCTTTCTTCCGGCCGCAGCGATGTCGGAGATGTGATGTTTTACCGGATTCCCGATATTCACGGTACACTCGTGAAATGGTCGTACGTGAAAATCCAAATGTTATCGCTACCTCGGAGATGCTATGTCCCATCTCTCGTGCGCTGACTATAACACCACGTTCAAACTCACTTAAATCTTGATAACCTGCCAATTTAGCAGCAGTAACCGATCTAGTAACTTTTTCAGACGCTTGTTGTCTTATATAGGCGCTGCCGACCACATCGCGTTACTCTGATAGCTCCATACCTCTGTTATTTACATACGCACGCCTATACCAGTTTTTCTGGCTCTCCAGTGTATTTCAAACAGACATACTTATAATTTCAGTGAAGTTGGCGGTGAGACAGCAAAACTAGTTCCACCTATTAACATCGTATTTAAAGTGCCATTTTAAAATTATTGTATCATTGTGAATATTGTAACTGTACTTCGTATCTGTTTGTTTAATACACTTAATAGTAGGAATTGGTATGAGTAACGTATTTACGTTCCTGGCATATTTACACATTCAAACGTTCAGTGCATGAATAAAGCGATGCGGACCATCAGAATATCAATTTGGCGTATGGTGGAAATACACAAAATCGTAAGAAAAGTATATCCCGAGCAGGTACTTCAAAAGTGCTCACTTAACCGCGCAAATCCTGTGGTTATAAATATGAACTATACGGGAACAGAGACCAGGGAGGGGACTCAGGGATTCAACCGCCGTCATCTTGTCTTGTTTCCGCCCGCTATATTGGATGACACCCTCCCCTTCCCCCCCTATTATATGACATCATCATCAATTAATTTCTAGAATGTTCCATGTATTACAGGAATTAATACCCTGTCGTTCCTTTCCGTCTGTGCTCCACCCCGCCACCTTGACATCATTCTATATTGTAAATTTGTAAAGTGGCACATCGTAATGGGTCTCAGATATACTTTCCCGCTGATAATTCGTATTTTGTTTCAAAGCGGAATAACATTTTCTGAACGCATTTACGAAAACCCATAGAAAATAATTGCCGACTAATAAATAAACCTCAGCAATTAGTTTGTACCTAGTGGAATCAACCCATCACTTTAGGTGGCAGTTATTTTGTGCCTAATTCAATCAACCCATCACTTTAGGTGGCAATTATTTTGTGCCTAATCCAATCAACCCATTATTTTGTGGCTAATCCAATCAACCCATCACATTAGGTGCCAAATTCTGCACAGCCAGCCTACGCTGAGCTGACAGCTGCCTCACTTAACTGGCGATAGATTTCTGAAGGGGCACTCGCTCTCCGAGTCTGCACTTGCCTGGACAATAACTCACCTGTAAACTTGCAAGGAGCTATACGAATTACGTCACCGTCCTCCGTGACACTCGCCTTTATCCTTACCTGTAAGTTACGTTTACGCAGACGTCATCGGAGCGGGTACATTAATCATATAAAATCGCTACGAACATTCTAGACGAAAATGTCAGCTTCAATGCATGAAAGGTCAATGTTGTTTTTCTTTCGTGTTCTCAAGGCACTGCAGCATAATGGATATCTTAGGATATTCGTTGACTTTAAATCCTCCAGAACTGGATAATATTCTTTCTAGAGGAAAAAATGTATATAATAATTTTTTTTTCATAATAAAGTAAACTGCGTCAACTTTTGTCAGTTTTGAAAGAATACACAGGCACAAGATTAGCTACTTCGCCTTCATTTTTACTCTTCTAACAAATTAGAAACATGTCCAATGCCTGCTCTCTCTTTGCTCTCGTAGACAGTTTGTCTTGTGGAATGATCGTGCATGGTGGAAATTGAAAGAAATAAATCCCAGTGAACTGCATGAGATCAGTGGACGTGGTAAAATACCACTCCCACTTGGAAACAAACTAAATATTAACTTAGTTGACTAGTAGACACTCATTATACTGATGGAATACTCTACTTGCAAGAGTGTCACACTAAAATGTCACATTGTGTGCGAAAATATTTAACGAAGAATACAAATATGGTGTTATCTTTAAACTGGCCCTGGGTTATTTTATTTTAAAATCGAAGAGTACAATTTTTTTGTCAAATATAACGGGTATCAAAATGTTTTAATACTTCGACTCATGAAACGTTGTAGATAAAGTACCTATCAACTTAAGGCTGAAAAATATTTGGAAAGTATTATTAACTTTCAAGTTTGGGATGTTCATGGTTTACAAATTTCCGCATTTAAACCTTTCAGCTCTTCAAATAGATGTGAGTCCTACCAAATGATTTCTGATAAATTAAAAATCGGTCCTTTTGTACAAATTATTGCTTTAAACTATTTTAGAACAGTTATTGTTAAAATGTAAATATAAATATGTTTATTGTTGGGCATATAAATTGCGGAGAGCAAGCTGAAATGCTTTCCCCAACGTGGTAGAGAACATTCCTTTTTCAAACTGAATTCTATTCGTCAGTGATGACTTGGCATCGATTCAGAAAATCGCTTAATTTCTAATACGTAGTTGTGATTTTATTGCCGGCTTGGGTTTTGCCATTGTGACCAGTCACCAGGCTCGAATTTAAATAACCAGCAACATAACAGCCCAAAATACGTGGTATCAATTACAGATCCATGATAATATGACTTTTAAATTATATTATTTCTCTCAGATATGTTAGCAGAAGTCGAAAAAAGTCTTTACAGGTAGTTTGATGAAGTATGAATATAATTGCTTTTAAATATGTCGGCAGAAGTCAAAACAATCTCTGTAGGCAACTTGACGAAGTAAATTCGACACTTCGGGGAAATTTCTACTCAAACACAAAATGTCATCATCGTAGCTGCCGCAGAATAGTTCCTGCATCTAATATCCCTCTGTGGCGGATCGAATTATTCGGTTATTTGTATTTATCCACGACGACTGCAACTGTTTTTTTTACGGTGTACTTACCCTGGCCTATAGCCAGCGTGTAAGTCATCCTAATTTGTTTGAAATGTTTGGCTTCTTTGCCAGTGTGAAGACTAGACAAATCATCGTGGTACGACCTACTGGTGTGTTAGCAAGCGAAGGTCACCATTTTGATTTTAGAAAATACTCGGGACTTCCACTAACAACATACTCCTGCAGCCATTACTACACAAAACCGTAATTCATAAAAATAAAAAAAAGCTTTTAACAGAATTGTTTAGCATCAATAAATATAATTACGTATCAAAATGAAGAGTTTGAAAATATTCATAAAAAAATTAGTGTCTAGATGCAAATTTCGAGAACATAGATAGTTACACTTATATATATCTTTAATATTGGTGAGCTTTACAGGTGAAGATTTCTTATGTATAATGATACATGGAACTCAAAATAAGTAAGTGTTTCGCTTGGGACTCCAACTCTATTATATAAAAGTTTCGTTATCATAATTTTCTTCTTGTCACAGGAAAGTGTGCCACTATTAAATATGAATTTCTATAATTCATGAATTCTAGAACTGTATAAGGCTAACGTAATTTAACTCCTGTTGAAATTTTGCTCCTTACCCAAGCCACAAGTATACCATTCAAGACACCGAGTTTGTGAGAGATGGAAGTCTTAATAAAAATAAATGAACTAAATTTGATCTTAATTTATTAACACATATATTATTTAAAACATTAAAATATATATATTTCCACCGTCACTCTTGTTATTTTCATTGAGCGCAATATATAATGTTTGTCTCAACTCTAATTAAAGTCCTCCTCAATGCCTATATATTGGTTATAGCACTAAATTCACACTCGTTATTCGGGGCCGTGGTGGCGTAGTGGTTAGACTACTCGTCTCCCACCTAGGCGAACCGGGGATTTCTTGGGGATCTCCTGTTTCCCCCGCCCTTGCATTCCGGCACTGCTCCATACCTCGCCTCCCTTTACACTCATTGGCTCTCAAGACCTCGATGTGAAGAGCTGCCCAAATCTCTTTACTCACTCGCTCACACTCGTTGAGTCTGTATGTTGCCATCCCTTGGAATGTCTTACACTCCACGTATCCCAATAGTCTCGCCCACCAATCTCTCTCTTCACTGTACCGGTGCTCGCTGTTCTCAAACTTAATTCCTGAAGGTTCCTTTTCACCCCCGCTCCACGCTCTGCTGACTCCTCGCTTAGTTTACCTTCGCACACCGTCCACTCAAGGTCGCACGATCCTCCAAACTCTCGACTCTCACAAGCTGTTGGCGTCGCAGCTCAAAAGAGTCTGGCTGGCACTGATCTGGAAGGTTCCCCGCACCCCAAGTCAGGCTGAGAGAAACTGAGGTATTGAACCAGAAAATTCCTTCAGATAACCACAGAAACTCAATCCGCCTAATGTCAAGAGCGCGTGAGCTGCGATAGGCTTATCGCGGTGGCACCCACGGCGGCATGCCTTTGTTCCTCAGGTTACGGCGTGGCCTTCACACATTACTTTGCTCTCGCGAGAAGGACGGAGCAATGGAAGCCACGAAGAGCAGCTACACATAACACTATATATGTATATATATATTAGACCATTACTTTTTTTTAAAATGTATATATATTAGACCATTACTTTTTTTTATATATATTAGACCATTACTTTCTTAAAAATAAATTCCCAGAAATGTAATTGTTTCGGTAAAATAGGTTTTTTTTTCTTCAAAATCTTACTTTGGTAATAACAGATTTTCAGTAAAAATGAACAAACTGATCATTTCGAGTGGTGCTTAACAGCTGAAGACTTCAGCCCCGAAGGTGAAGAAGGAGAAGTAACAGAACGAAACGTTGGGGGAAACGAGAATTCACGTTTCCCACTTGCAAAAATTCGCAGTGGNTATACTGGGGACAATCAATACAGCAGTGGGAAATACCAAGCTCAAATGAAAATCAACAGCAATTCCAACTTATCATTTATTACTTCACCCAATAAACATTATCTACATAATATATGCGATTTTATAGAAATGACAATTTAAATATTCCTTACATAATACTGAGCATACAACAATTTTGTTCTTATCAGTTACTGAGATGTAGATTTATTCTCTGCATTTGAAGCAGAAATACCAAGCAGAACGAGAAATTGATTTATAGTGTACAACAAAAATAAAAATACAATGTAAATTAAGTTAGGATATTAAAAGCCCTATATAACCTAAGAAAGAATTGTATTGCTTTATAAATATCGTGACTAGTATTTGAGATAATACATATTTTTATATACATTTCGAATACATTAAAAAATTTAGGTTTACTGAGAGAAAGCAAAACGATTTTAATGATGATGTGAGAGTTCTTCTTCATTCAGGAACCCACGACGGACAAATTTTAGACATATCAGAGTATATCATGAGATAAGGTAGAATCTCGGGATTTTTACTTATTCTAGTAGCGGGAGTTCTGCAGAAGAATGTTAATTGACGCTACGTACAAAACGAGAGCTTTTGTTCAGGCATGTAGGAGGAAATCGTCAGCATTGGAAGACAACATTTTATTTAAGTGATAGTGGAAGATTGGTTGTCTCAGAAGGTATCAGCAAGTCGCTTTGGCATAAGTTATCCAATACATGTGTGAACAATTTCAGCTGATACGCAGTCTTGCAGACGGAATCGATGGTCATGTTGAGGACTTCGTTAATTTCATTCACGAGGTTGAGCTGTATTGCGGTAGCACTTGCGACCACCAGAGCGCAGCACACGACGACCAAGGACAGCTTCATCCCTGCAAACACAAACCACTTAACATGAAGGAATTCTGCATATAATACAGTCACGATTTCTTCCATCTTTTCTGAAGCCCTGCCAAGGATCTACTTCCAGGATATTCCTCCGCTTCATGCAAAGTTTACAAAAGTACACCAAGAGTGCCAACGCACCGCAATCCTGCGCACTGAGTGTAATGATATATTGCATAAGAACTATTTCTTACAAGGCATTACCAACACACATATTTTTTCTCTATATTTAGTAACATTAGTTAGAAATTAAATATTATTATTTATAGATAAAATATCAGAAACATTTCAAATATAACCAGCAATGCGGTAATTTAATGTCAACATAAGTATTAAGATGCTTGTGATACAGGACTTATTTAGGAAGCAACCAAACACGTAATACATGGGGTGTTTTTTTTTCAAAGGTTTGGTTAAAAAAAGTGTGAGGAATCAGCTAACATAATACTATAGACCATTCGAGGTTACTTGCAACTTTTATGACGCCCTGATAAAGTTCTTCTTTCTGCCTTTTCCTCCGCCTCAAACTTAAGTATCTCACGTGTAGATAATTGCATCAAAGTAACAACGCACCGTACTTGGACACACCGCGTTTAATAACATTTTGCATAATAACTATTCCTTAGGCATAACCAACACCCCTGTTTTCTGTCTGCTTTATTCTCATTAGCTATTATAAGTTAAACATTGTAATTCACTGATAAAATATATATATAAAATTTGCAAGTTAACAAAAAATAAGTTATGATAATACCAACAGAAGAACAATTAAAAAGGTTGCGATACATGTTATATTTGGGAAACAACAAAACACGTCATAAATGGAGTGATTTTTGAAATAGTTGATTCAAAATGTGTGAAGATACAGCAAACAAACTTTACAAGACACTACGCCGTTTAAAAATTGTTTCCTTCATTTAATGGGAAAAAAAAGGCGGTAAAGAAAATTTTCCAGAACTTGCCGTAAAATTACGGACACGTTGCTTTTTTAAAAAATGCGAAATTTTCGTAAATTTTACATAACTTTCAGTGAACTCGCGGACGGAACTTTTCCGTAAATTTGGTAGAAGAGGTGATAACGGAAAAAAATTATCTTCGATTTTCGTTATGCGGGTTTTTCACAGTGTGTAAAAAGGAAATTTAAAACAGTTGAAATATTTTCAATTACAACGAGATTTGAACTACAATCAACTATTAATGCTGCCACTATTACCATTAAAGGCAATAATAGCATTGACAGTATTGATAATCTTACTGAAATTAGTGGTATTATAGTTTAGTTCGTGCTTATTTATTTAAAGGGTCGGAAATAATTTCCTCTACCTAGTGACATCAAACAGTCAAATTCGCCCCTGGTTCCAAGATTTCGTCTAGGAACATTTTGGCCTTGCGAGATGCTTGTGGTCCTGACAGACACCAGTCGGCAGACAGGCGACGTCTTCCTTATCTTCATCAGACCCGCTTCGCAAGGTGTAATTGCAGGCGAGGGAAGTACTCCGAAATATTGCGTCATGTTCTGTCTTTGCTTTGCAGTCGCGCTCGCTCTCCGGAACTAACGAGATGGAGAACGGATGAAAAGTCTCTCAAAGATTTCAATCTTCACACAATTATATACAAGCCGTTCGTCCTAAACAAACGTATATCCCCAGTTGCGAAAGTCATAATGTCGATTGGGTGCTCATTCTATTCTGTTTAGATATGAAGTTGACTGTGGTCAACTATGCTGTAGTTTACAATCCAATGGAAAAAAAAACTCACACACTTCGAGATATTTCCAGTGCTAAATAAACTATAATATTAAAATTAGCATAACATAGTGAACGGTCCTTACCAACAAAAGAGGCATAATTTTCTTAGGAAGTGAAATTTATCAAAGGGTATTACAAAATTCAGAAAAGCTCATTTAAGTGCTGGGATATCAAGTTGTGGTTCTACGAGGAGTGAGTGAGTGAAGATATTTGGGCGGCTCTTAACAGCGAGGTCTTGTGAGCCGATGAGGGTGAAGCGAGGTGATTATGGAGCATCGTCGGAATGAGGAGCGGGGGGAAACGGGAGATCCCCGAGAAATCCCGCCGACCAGCCTTGGAGCGACCCCGCCGGGAATCCAACCCGGTTCGCCTAGGTGGGAGGCGAGTAGTCTAACCACTATAACATCACAGCCCCTGTAAGAGTAAGGGGAATGAATTGAGTGGGTTCCGACATTTCCCCTTCGAGAGGATTATATTGTGTACTTAAGGGGGCGAGTTACCGCTATCTTATATCTGCATGCATTCCCCCGTATCTTAAATGTTAAATTCAACTGTCGGAAGCCAAGTATATCAAGGCACAGAGAAGATCTCAACATTTATTTAAAAATCCAACTTATTCTTCTCCCCTTAGGCCTACCCGTTCTACATCTACAACCGTAACTAAATGTTGTCTCGTTATTTAATCTTTTTCGTTCCACTTGGGAAATTACGAGTATAACTAAAACCTAAAATATTCAAAAATTGTTTAGAAATCCTTTAGGCCACGTCAAGTTTTGATTTTAATTTCCGGCCATGGAGTTTAATTACGGAGATTTGTAAATTTAAAAAAATCCAAGTTAGATCTCTGTACCGTTCGCGAACAACCTGCAAGAATATCCAGCTCGGTGTTACAGAATACTCTTTGCCGCAGTAGGTGATTGCACACAGCACATGGCGTATCTGTCCCCGTTTCTGTGCCAACCGGCAAGTTTTGGAACAACTCGCATTTTATATCCTCAAATAACGTAAACTTACATTTTAAGCCGAACCAAACATCCAGCTGCTTACAAAGTATTCGAACCAATATAATAGCATCCGTATCTGCACTCGAGGATGCCTAGAGGGGTAGCGAGAACGTGGGGAAAATATTTGAAATATTTAATTTGAAATCGGTTGTCACCATATTCCGTTTAGTACTTCAAATTGCCACGAAGGACTGGAATCACATTAACGTCCATAACTTTAACCCAAAGTCATTGTAAAATAAATCTCGGCCATTCACGTTACCGAGGCTAGTCAATATGTCTTGTTGGTATTTATTTTTATAACTTAGAAACTGCTTTAGTAAACTAAGTAGTGTAGGTGTGCCGGTTTTGGCGCAGGCTTTCAGTGCGAAGGATTTAGAATTCGCATGAAGTGTACAAAACTCTCAAAGCATTTTCTTGCATAAAAACCACCCTAACTCTCAATCCCATACACGTTGTCTTTGGTAGTGATATTGGAAGAGAAGCGACCCAATCTTGGAACACGGAAACTGGCTGCTGCGCAGATCGCATGCTCGCTGCCCCTAAATTCCCGCTACATATTAAGTACAGACAAAAAAAAATTTTAATTTCCCAGCTAGTAAGTAAGGAGAATTACTTGCACTGCCGAAATAACAGCAGCGCGTGAAATTGCGTAAAATAAAACTAATGTTTATGATTAGAGAGCTGCAAGTTACGCGTCATGATTTGGCTGCAAACTGCGTAGCCGAGAATAATGCGCGAGTTCTTTGGCAACTCCACTTCGCACCTGTGGGACATGCCTTCCAGGAGATTGTCCGCTCTGCCTTAAGGCGCCCGTCTACCTGGAACTTTTTCCCACGTTTAGGCCGAGAAGCGCGGGAGCGATAAGGGCGACACTGCCACGCGCATCAAGTACGCCATCGCCGCTAAGCGCAAGGCTCTGAACTGGCGTGCAGTGTTCTCGTCGTGCTGCGTGTACCTATGGGACTTTCAGCGGTGACCATATTATTTTATTAGTGGGAAGTCTTTAGGAAGGTTCAGTGCAGGCCCCTATAGTAGTTTTGTATGTATCTGATGCGTGCATTTTGAGCTACAGCGCCTTGGAAAGGCCGTTTTTAGCGGTTTTGGAGTACTCTGAATTGATATTTCTAACGTACGAGATATTTTGAAAGTACTTAACAGCTCTCATCTGAAGTGTGTGTTCTTTTCGTAGATCAGCACGTTGGACGCACGCTTAATAGTTTCGTTGAAAAACGTGTATTTGGAACACTCTGCAACGCAGTTCAAGCGCCAGGTAGAGTTCGTCGTGATGTACCGAGCAAATTGTTGGCCAGTTACAGATGAAAAACCCGAGCAGGGACGTACGCGGGTAGCGGGAGATGGCGATCGGGGCGATAATCATCGCGGTATGACATTGTCGGTTTGTACAGTAACTTCCAGTCTTGCCGACCTTGAATGACGAAAAATCTTTAATATACTATATCAGAAATATAATTTAAATGTTGTTGTGCCAGCTAAATACAAATGTTGAAGTTAACCGAATGAGTTTTTGGCCCAAAAAGAAATTAAAGTCATAAGAACACACTCACAAGATTTTGCCATGAAAAAAATTATATTGAAAAAAATTTCCGGTTGATAAATCCCAAGTAACCATTATAACTTCTATAATTTTGATAATACTTCCNAACCCAAAAAGGAATATTTCCCTACGCTTTCGATCGTGCCGTCCGAAGAATGGGTCTGAGAACGCCACTGCACACGAGTATGCGTGAAATTTAAGTGCAATATTCCGTACGGAAATAACTAGAATTTTGCAGATCGCCTAGGGAAAAGTTCCTGTATTCCCCAAACGTATGTTGGTTTATGATTATCTCCGATTGGGTAGAATTAAAATAAATTTTAACATAGTGCATTTTAAAGTGAATAATGAGTAAACAACTAAGTAAAATACTTAACGATTTAGGAAAATATGTTTCACGTCTTAGAGTGCGTTATTAGAAGCGTACTTTTTTTAACCAGCAGCAAAAGAGAAACTAATGTCTGCTTTACAAACACAGGCATACTTTGAGGATAGTTAGTTATGTCTGTGACAATTTCAGAGCAACACTTGGTTGAGGAAGTGGTAAATGCTGTTCATGGTAAAGTAAGCACTTTTGAAGACCACTTTTGAAAGAAAAAAAAAATAACTGCCTATAACTAAATATATGCTTCAGTGCACACTGGCGGGCATGCAGGTTCCCAGTAAAGTTGGCAACGAATTATAGAAAATAGTTCCATCACTTAACGACATTTTTTGAGCGGAAAGTTTAAATTTACGGCTACTGAAGTTAACGTATTTTGTTTGTACACCGCAAGAGTACAAATTCGCGTGTTGGTAACGAATTTCCGTTCCTAAATATTTCCCGGCTTCACGTGGACGACACACGCAGACCCACGGCAATGCTCATTTTATGCGGCGGAAGGATACAGAACTACAAGAAAAGTATATTCTAGGAAGGTATTTCGAAAGTGGTCAGTGAACCGTGAACATCCTATACCAGTTGTAAAAGCCCGTGGAATTAACTTTTACTTGCGACGGAAGACCACTCAGAGGCTAAGAGAGGAAAACGGAAGAGGTTTTCCAAAAGCGGCCAACTAAACGTTACCGATTTCGCTTAGTATTTGTATTCAGATCCTGACAACTTACCTTATAGCTGGAACAGTCTGCACTGTGCCGATACCGGTGGTGACTNTTCCCGGCTTCACGTGGACGACACACGCAGACCCACGGCAATGCTCATTTTATGCGGCGGAAGGATACAGAACTATAAGAAAAGTATATTCTAGGAAGGTATTTCGAAAGTGGTCAGTGAACCGTGAACATCCTATACCAGTTGTAAAAGCCCGTGGAATTAACTTTTACTTGCGACGGAAGACCACTCAGGGGCTAAGAGAGGAAAACGGAAGAGATTTTCCAAAAGCGGCCAACTAAACGTTACCGATTTCGCCTAGTATTTGTATTCAGATCCTGACAACTTACCTTATAGCTGGAACAGTCTGCACTGTGCCGATACCGGTGGTGACTATGCAAGTTTGTGTCAGCCGAGTCCTTCTTATAACAGTGCCCGTTATCTTCGCCGACCCATTTCTCACTCGCAGCAGTTCGTCCGTATGCCGTAACGCCCTTTCGGTCCCAAAATATACTTATTTTCGATTGGGTAAGGTAAACCGAAACTTGCGATAAACGTCCCCCCCCCCCCCCCCNTACGTTCTCATTTCTCCCAGGAAAGTTTCTTTCGATAACGTTATCGCTGAAGTTTTTGTGACCTCTTTCGACGGGTAGATACTCGGATTTTCCACAAATGTCAGAAAGGAACGTCGAGCTAAAGAATTTTCGCGTTTCTGAAGTCGGCTTTTAACTTTGGCTGTGGGCTCTGCCGACATTCGCCGCTCGATTATCCAGAGTGTTTCAAGTAACCGAACTTTCCACGCGTAACTTGTTTAATTTACGTCCTACTATCAAAGGCCATCGCAGACGCAAGGGCAGATGTTAGTTAAAGCGCTATAAAAATATTTATATGAATGTATTTCACTAATCATTTACTTAATAGAAATATGCAAGAAATTAAAAACAAATTAGCCTGCATTATTATTTCAGAAATCTGCAAATTATTTTTAAAAAAATTTATTATTTTCTTTATATACTTGAGAAAGATCATTAAAACTCAATTAAACAACATTAATATTAATTAGACTATTTAATTTCTACACCATACGCCTAAAATAATTACAAAAACTTAATATTTTATAGCCTACAATTATTCATAAGTCTACTGTATAGTTTTAAGAGGAACCTGAAAAATTATTACATTAAAGTATTAAGAAAAGAATGCAGTAATAATTAAATATATGAAAAATGGGTGATTGAACAAATACCAGCATCTACTGTAAAACTGTCGGTGTCATAAAATTATTTCTTGCTAATAATTAAGTTCACCAATATTGTTTTTGACTAATTTTGTGAACATTGAGAATGGCTAGTTTCTTCACAAAGGCTATTTGATCAGATCGTCAACAACAACGAAAAATGTTCGCTCGTGTTGTTAGCCATAGTCGCACAGTTTTTAAGGAATTCATCAGATGGTTGTGGCAATAGCGGGATGCCGCATCCTAAAAGAGGTGCATCGCCGTAAGATCTCGTTTCATAATAAGGTGATGACGCACCTTAAAAATGTTAATTAATGTAAAAATGAGTTAACTTCATCTGCAAACCCTACAAAAAAAAGGTTAAATTACTTTTTGCAATTAATCATATTTTGTTGCATCTAACATTTAATCCCTCACGTTTCACAAATTTATTTTAAAATATATAATAAATTTTATGAAATGTATTTTTATAGTGACTAAGTGTTTTTTCGAGATGCCCGTTGTGTTTAAATCACTTTTATAACTCTAAAGAACACTTTTGCCATGTTGCACGTTATCTTCACAGAAATGCACAAGTTTGTGGCACATACCCACATCTCCTCCGGATTATAGAGCCACTCCAGATGTTCTGTATCTGTAACTCCCTTGGGCTACTCACATTTCCCCCACCACTTTATTTCGTCGCTGCTCTTTATCTGCCTCATTTCATCTCCTAAGTGCTGAATATGTCAGCTGTTAAGCTCTGCACAAGATTGCCTTCCCCTCTTCACAGCTTAATGTTTACATGTGCAAATATATTTTTTTATTTCAATTATGATTTAATTATTAACATACACTGAAGATCCAAAAAAACTGGTACACCTGCCTAATATCGTGTAAGACCCCCGCGACCACTCAGAAGTGCCGCAAGACGACGTGGCATGGACACGACTAATGTCTGAAGGTATGCAGGAGGCAATGAAATCTGCGCCAATTTGAGAAAGGGTTGCAAGTCTGTCACGTTTAATGGTTCTCGTCAGTCCTCGTTTGTCCCGTTCGTTCACGATCTTTTTCCGGCCGCAGCGATGTCGAAGATTTGATGTATTACCGGATTCCCGATATTCACGGTACACTCGTGAAATGGTCGTACGCGAAAATCCACATTTTATCGCTACCTCGGAGATACTATGTCTCATCTCTCGTGCTCTGACTATAACACCACGTTCAAAATCACTTAAATCTTGATAACCTTCCATTGTAGCCGCAGATACCGATCTAGCAACTTTGCCAGACGCTTAAAATCTTATATAGGCGCTGCCGACCGCATCTCGTTACTCTGATTGGTTCCATAACTCTGTTATTTACATACGCACGCCTATACCAGTTTTTTTGGCTCTTCAGTGTACATTTGTATAATAATCACATTGCTTAACTTTTATATTTCAATTTATTACTGGTTTTAACATGACTTAAACTTATCTACAGGTATAAAATATGCGAAACACAAAGTGTGTTGTATTGTAATGTAACTCATATGCCAAATTTTTTTACGTGGAGTTAAAGGAAAGTTTATTAATATAATCAGTTATTTCTGTGTGATATTCTTAATAAAAACATACGATCATAATTTAAAATTACAGTTATGTCATGAAAATTTCAGTTGGATAACATAAAAATGACAGTAGGTAAAAACGTTAGAATAGTATTTCGGGTCAAAGTACAATTTTTCGGAAATAATGGCTAAACATCACTGTTGTTGTTAGAATTTGAATCATACTTTTTTTTTTTCTATCAATCTCCTTTCAGATGAGTCCATCAAAGTCCTGCCTTCTGACGTTAGTATCTGTTGGTTAACTTGCGTCAGCCGCATTTAATCATTCCCCACCAATCGTTCGCTGCATTAGGTGCTGTTGTCAACCTGCAAAATGTGTTAGAATAAGAATAGTAAAAATGTACTTCTGCCACAGAGATAAATACTTATAATTTGGAAGTACCTAACATCCCACTTCGGAGTCGAGAGGCAAAAATCGGCGTTTCCAGCCCAGGAGAGGCTCACAGGAGCCTGATAGAGCAAAATGTTGGCGATTCATTTCCGTATTGAGCATGCCTCTATTGTGGCTTTTAAATAGATTTTTTTTTCAGTCCTAACTAACAGAACTGCCCGGCTTTGCCCGGGTATAATAGGAAAACCTGTGATATCTTCTAAGATATTCATTTAAATGATATGGTGTAAAGGACAAGTTTGATCTTAAGGATTAATTCCATGTCGGTCAAAATGGCTTCGTAAGTGAACTATTATTTTTGATCAAACTGCGAAAGACAAAAATGGTTACTGTGGGTCATCCTTAAAAGATAAACATTTGCTATCACGGACTTTCCTGTAGACCTTTTTGAGAGCTACAATTCTGCATTACATTAATTTGATGTATCTCTAATGGTTTAGTCAGCGCAAGCCACGTAAGTGCCCGAAAAGTGTTTTTTTTTTTTACATCAAACGTCGACATTTCTCTACTATCCTTACATTAAATATAAATTTATTATGCACCAAACCCTTCCTCAAGAAATTCTCTAAATGATGTTTTAAACCGCATCAAAATCCATTTTGTAGTTTAAAAGTACTAAGCGAATACACAGTCAGACGCGGATAAGCGACTTTGTTTTATACTATTTAGAGGTACCATCATTCCTTCGTTGTAAGTGGGTAAGCTCAGATATCACACGTAATATCAACTGTTAATAATGACATCATGAAGCGTGTTCTCGCATATTTATTTGACGATGCTTTATCGTTTAGAGATTGCTGTTTAGTATATTAATTCATTGAATTGTATTATGTTGAATCATTTAAATGTAAACTATAAGGATTTCCCCCTGCAAAAGTTATTACGATGTGCCCCACATGAGATGTGAAGTTTTGGGATCTTTTAACTTCTTATGCGGTATTTGTGAATAATTGGTTCATCAAGAGAATATGGATCTACCCTAGTAGTGTATATANTGCGGTATTTGTGAATAATTGGTTCATCAAGAGAATATGGATCTACCCTAGTAGTGTATATATGTCGGTTTTGATACAAGCCCCAAGCATCGGAGTTAGGAGTTTTCCGCCATTTTGGTAGGCGCGAGCGGATGCCATTTTGGTCGGTGCAGTCCACCATATTGGTAGGCGTCACAGCCAGAGCTCAATGCCATGTTGGATGTTCACCCCTCCCCTCTCTTTTATCGTTAAAAATTAGTTTGATAAAAAATATAAATTATCGGCCCGCCACAATAGATTTATAATAATTATATCGGCTTAGAGTATCGTTGCAGATAATAATTATATTTTTCTTGCAATATAAAAAATGCAATCGTGTAATGTTGCCTGGAAACTATTTTATAAAAATTAAATATATTGGCCTGCCACTTCGGTACCCAGTGCATCAAGGGGGTAATTGATACCCTCTCCTCCATCATAAAAACCTGTAACAAAAAAAAAGTGATTAAAATAATTTCGGACTTCTACTTTGGATTATAAAAGTCCCAATCGCACTTTTAACTGGTAATAGTTTTGTCGATGAGACGAGATATCCCCAAAATTTTTCTTCCCCCCACCCACACCCATTAAAACATAATTTCAAAACATTTGTGAAAAAATTACTTGCTCTTCAGTGTGGCTGTCTCCTCAATGAGGCTGAGGTACCCCGAAAATCAGCCACAATGGGGAATCTGAGGAGACGATAAAATAAAATGATTTTAAAAATAATGTTTTAAGATTTAAATTTAAATATATTTTTTTAATTAACAATTTTAAAGACACAGGTATTGAGTGTTATATATCAACATATTCCACTTTTCAAGACACATACGATTGTGATGTCATAACGACTATGTAAGCCAACATCAGGAACAACATTTTGGATTTAAAAGTTATGCCCCTACATCCCCAAATAATCAAAACTCAGTACCATCACCCCACCTTANTGTCCTTCACCATCAACACCCTCACCCAACATCAACCCCCTCACCGCCCTCACTCCCCAGACCTTCATAACACTGCTCAACCCTCCCCCCTACACGCACCACCTACGGCAACCGGCCATCGAAATACTAAAAATCGAGGATCATGTAATATCATAACCCCGCTCACCCTGCCACCTAGTCATAAAATCTGATTTTAGCACATTTCTTCATATCAATATTTAATTTTGTTTTTGTGTATTATGCATACAATATATATTTTTAATTATATTATAGCCATTGTATTATTGGTTTAGTGCATACCTTCAATCACGATAACTTCAAGAACAAATCCGAATAGGATATTTTGATTATAAAAATGCATAGTAAACTTACGATTGTTTGCATTTNATTTTGATTATAAAAATGCATAGTAAATTTACGATTGTTTGCATTTAAGTACATTTAAAGGTAAACGATTTATCATAAAGATCGAAAAAGCTTTTTTTTTTTCTGCAGTTGGGTCTGTATCTGAAATTATAGTAGGCCCACGTTTTTGCAAGTCAGGTTGTAAGGAAGCGAATATTTATAGGCATATGCAATTTCTTAGGGCCAGGCTCGTGAAATTCAGTTTGCAAGTATCATTTCTAGCTCCAGGAAAGTATGCAAGCACAAATCCTAGGACCATTTATATACATAGTGATTAGCTATATTAAAAATAATATTTGCATCATAGTAATTTTTTATCTGCATCAGTTTACAACAGGGGAAGAAAAGATTTTAAAAAATATATAGAAATAATTTTTTGGATTTTTTAAATTTATTAAAATTTATTGCTACAAATTTATTTATGTTCGTCTGCATTCGTATTAACATCCCCTTCAGTTCTAATTCGTTAAATAAGAAAACCAACTATTCGGACACTCGTGAACTTCGTGCCACCATATAGTAAGTTTGATGGCAAAGTCCTTGCAGCAGAAGCGTCACCGATATGCCACTGAAAGTTCCGTAGATGATACACTAGCCGTCCCAGATGGTTCGGCTGTCGTCACGTCAGAAGGAGCAGGAACCATGGATGAAGATGTCTTAGTGGAAAGAGAAGTTCCTCCTGGTGATAAGGCGCCAGGTTCTTCGTTCATACTGGTCGCAGCAGATTTTGGTAGTGGAGCCACGTGATCGAAATCACCGTCCATCTCTCCGCCGACAGAGGCCGCAAGAACTCCCTGTTGCAGATCCGGCACCGAGGCATCGATGAGGCCCACAGTTTAACGTGGCATGACCTTACTTGTATACTGTAAATATCGTTGCGGGAGAACACCTACCCACACCGTAAGCACAGNGTGGCATGACCTTACTTGTATACTGTAAATATCGTTGCGGGAGAACACCTACCCACACCGTAAGCACAGATATTCAATGTGGTTGGGATTGTTCATACAGCCACGAAATTCATGGTGCCGTGCGCTGTGAATTAGTTGGAACTTGTGGAGATTTTCTTATCTTAGGTCGTGAACAGCTTGTGTACATATAACGCATAGATTACAATAAAGTTGGTTTGACTGAAATCGGTTGGGTAGTCTTAATTTTTGGCTAACATAACCTCACTTTCTTTAACATGCGGTTTCATTTGTTCTCTGCCTCAGATGATCCACCAAATCGAGTGTCCAGCCGGGGCCCTTCAATATAATTTCTTCCTGCTCGCAGCATTCCTTCTTTATGCTTTGTTCAACACCGGCTTCGATGTCATCCACATCACAGTCAGGTAAGTTCGGGGTCTTGATTGTCTTCTTTTTGTACACATCTAGTTTACTGTAGCTACATTCAAACCGTATATTATATTTCATGACTCAGAGTTTCCCCATTTCTTTTGTAAGTTGGTTTATTAAATTTCGTTTCATACAGGTCACAAATGAACAAACACCTTTCGTTGAAGTTATCGGATTTGGAGCGACATACTTTTGCAAAAGATCCCTGAATGTTGATACCTTCAGGAGGATTCCATTTACATTCACCTTACTTTCCTAAGTTGCGATGCATGTTAGGGTGAATTGCTAGGTGTGGCGTCTGATTCGAGGGTAGAAGTTGCATTTGGACCAGTCTCTGCTGTGGGATACAAATAGGAAGGACGGACCGCTAGGCATTCATCCATCATAGGATGGCACACCCCGTTCACACTGTTTCCTCACATAGATATGGCTTGCGATGCAAGTCAGCAAATAACGCTTAGCAGGCAGTTAAGGTAGACCAGTACAGGTTTCGAGATATCGTTTCGGGTTGCCGCTTCGTCGACCAAACCCGCTATTTGTATTTTTCAACCGGTAATTTCTGCAAATGCCTTACAATAATATACTACCATTAAAATCTATTAAGGCAGCAGCATGGAAGAGAATACAAGTCTCCTCCCATTTAATATCGAATTTGGAGTCTGCACATGTGCATGCGTACATGCTTCCAAGTCGTTTCCTCGCATGTGCACCTGCACAGAGTTGGGTAATTGTGATGTCTGCACATAGCAGCAGTAGCATTTCCGCATGTCAGTTCCTGCATGGCGTCAGGTAACTGGAGTCTACACATGTGCATGCGTACGTGATTACACGCCATTTTCACACCTGAGAGGGGCGCATCGGCTCGACCCGAGATGGAACGTATTCCAGAACATTGTGTCGTTACTGCGAGAAGAAATTTCACTGAAAGCAGCAATGCTCGGAGACATGGGATCAACTGTATTCACAATGTGTATCATGTTACTTTCGCGTTTGAAAAATACAAATCGTGGTTTGGTCGTCGAAGTGGCAAACTGAAAAGGTATCTCGAAAACTGTACCTTTCTATCTTCACTGCCTGCTAAGCATTATCTGCCGACATTGCATCGGAGATGTACTGGGATGGCAACTGGCGCTACACACACACTGAAGGCACAAATCTTCAGCTTTGAATTTCGTGGCCAGATCGTTGAATTCTTCCACGCAGCNGCGCTACACACACACTGAAGGCACAAATCTTCAGCTTTGAATTTCGTGGCCAGATCGTTGAATTCTTCCACGCAGTTACTACAACGAAACTCATGATAATGAGCTTGATCTGTGTAGCATCCAGCCAAGGTTGAGACTTTTCCTTCTCAGGTGTTAAACGTATATTTTACCAGAAATGTTTTTAAATAGCTGTCAACATATTGTGCTAAATACGCTCGTTATCAAAGCCACACACTAGACAAAAAAAAATGTTTATTTTTCTTATTGAACTTAAGAACGCATATTTTTTCTTCTTTGGGTTTTATTTAGCCATGAATGCATTGGAATTATGATAAGGAAAGGATACCTTGTCCAAGGCTGTAATTTTCAAATATGCTATTCCGTCACAAGGAACACTGAATAAAATTATCAAGGAAATTTTACTTTTNCCAAGGCTGTAATTTTCAAATATGCTATTCCGTCACAAGGAACACTGAATAAAATTATCAAGGAAATTTTACTTTTTCCCCCGTGTTTTATAATATTGTATACTTTTAGAAAAAAATTATAAAATCCTGAAAATCTAATTTTTTTTAAATTCAGCAATTATACTTTTTCCATTTTACTATGTATGTTTTTTCACGGCGAGCGAATTAGCACATATATATTTATATATCGTATTTATAAATCATATTTTCCCTGTGCACTGCCTTTAATTTTGTTTTAAAAAATTACGTTTTATAAGAAATAAAGGTGTTAGCAATGCGTGTGACGAGTGTTTTATTTTTCCCCCATCGGTATGTTCTATCTTTTTTTTCATCAGTCAGTATGGTAACATGTATATTTTTCTCATGTGTCGAACCTGGACCGTCCTGTCAGTGTGCCATTGTGTATTCTCGAAAGGGCCAAAGACAAAAGTTTGTTTTTTTATTTCCGGTGTATTAAAGTTTGTATGACAAAATAAATACGCATTCGTGAACTCTTTTTGCAACTTATTAAAGTCTTACATTATAAATGAATATGCAATCGATCTCTGTTGGAATAATAAATGTAATGTAGGTAGCGTGAAGCCACCGCTGTAGGCGAGATGCTCGCATCCTTTCCCAGGCCCCAGGGTGGCCCGCGTGCCCGCCGGCTGCGTGTTCAGCAGGAAGAGCAAAGTGCGTCTTCTGCACGGCTGCCAACTCGTGAATACTGCACATGGTGCCAACCTTAACTCCGGCCGTCTCTGCCGCTGCAACACAGCACGTCCGAAGATAATTCTCGAGGCTGCCTTAACCTGCAAAGTGTTTTACCCCTAGTCCTTTTTTTTTTTTTTAATATATAAATAATCACGGTCATACATGTAAAAAATATATATACGATATATTAGTGACGGCTAGAGCCTCATCGAATACTTTCATTATTTTGTTTCTTTAAATTATAACAAAACTGATATACTAAATATTTGTTTTTCTTGACCAAAAGTTTTTTTTAGCTTTCTTACGTGAGCAGGACATAACTCAAGATAAAATAAATATTTTTAAACACATTTATTTATGCACACATCGCAATATTCTTCTTCTGCATAGCACAAAAAATACAAGGAATAAGGAATACTTTTTTAAAACAAGTTTCTTCTCTGAGTCACGGATGGCATTATAATAAATATATTTTTTTAATGATCCTTTGGTTATCATAACTCCATAGTGTTAGGGCTTCGGAGTTGCATGGTACACAGAAATATCTTTGAGTTTTGTTTTTTTTATCACATTATTATTAATGGAATATAATATTTTATTTATAAAATATACGTAACAGTTAAATTGAACCAAAAATGAGGTACTTTTATGATAACGCAAGTATAAAACGCTTGCGATACATGACATGTTTAGGAAAGAACGAAAAACGTCACACATGGGGTGTTTTTGCAAAGGTTTGTTAAAAAAAATGTGAAGAAACCGCGAATAGACTATGTACAGGACTACCTTAAGAACCAACAAAAAAAAATTACACTCCTTCGTGGAACATACCATAAAAAAGATTACTAAATTTGCGGCGTGGGAAATTCTTTAAAATATTAACAATATTAAAACATATAAAAACAAGTGATTAACAACAAATGGTGAACTCGTTAGCAGAGCTGAAGGATACCATAGCCTCGTAGGTGGATATGAGTTGACGTTTAAAAGTTGTTCACGACAAAGTGAGCACTTTTGAAATCAACCTTAGAAAAATATCACGGCTCCTGCCTGCACGTATTCTAATGAGCACAGTGACTGGCGTGCGCCCTCTAAAGTTGGCAACGTCGAAGATAAAGTAGTTCCGTGTATTGAAGCTCAATTAAAAGTTTTAGGGGAAAACATTTGAGAATACTGACATTAATTGGTTTACTTCCTGTAATTTTAATGCATATAGGTGTACGATTTAGCAAAATGGTAAAGGATTTACTTTTTTTAATAATTTCACAGCTTTACTTGACCTACGCATGAATACGGTGACCAGGCCCATGGCTGNAAAGGATTTACTTTTTTTAATAATTTCACAGCTTTACTTGACCTACGCATGAATACGGTGACCAGGCCCATGGCTGTGTTGATTGTACATATGGCGGAAGTATAAGGCATGTGCGTAAAAGTATATATATTTACCAGGTCTTTCAAAAATGCTCACTTTACCGCGATCAGCATTTAGAAGGTTGCATCGGCGTTCCTTGTGAGAGGTCGGGTGCAAACCAAAGACGGCGGAACGAAAATTTTAAGAGAACTACTTGGAAATACGAACTTTTTCAACGGACTTTCTAAACCATAGACGATTCTAGGGATCTGTAGCATTTTTCAGCGAACGAAGAATCTGGCATAGGAGGACAGAGTAAAACAAGGCAAGATTAAAAAAAAATAAAAAATTAATCGCAACTTTTTTATAAGTCCTGTTTTTTTGTAATAAAACGTAACTATGCGATGAAATTTATCCGAAATAATCTTCCGTTCGAAAGGAATCATGATTTAAGCAAACGATACTTTTAAGAATCGTATTACGGTATACAGAGTGATTCAAAAATCATGGGACAAACATTGAGGAGTGTTAGAGCTCACTAAAACAAACAATTATTGTATAGCAACATGTGGGCGGAAGTGACGCGTTGAGGCACAAACACAAAAACACAACACATTAACGGAAACATAAAATGCTCATTAGCAGCATACTTAACGAGAGATTCCGTACAGAAAATGTTAAAANTACAGAGTGATTCAAAAATCATGGGACAAACATTGAGGAGTGTTAGAGCTCACTAAAACAAACAATTATTGTATAACAACATGTGGGCGGAAGTGACGCGTTGAGGCACAAACACAAAAAAAAACAACACATTAACGGAAACATAAAATGCTCATTAGCAGCATACTTAACGAGAGATTCCGTACAGAAAATGTTAAAACAGTTGCTGGAAATGCATCCACCAACAGTCACGCATGCTTGGCGACCTCTACATATGGCGTGATTGGCTGACAATGGTGGCGTGCGTGAAATACCCGGCGTATTTGAATCTGTTCGCCAATCACTCCACCGACGCTACCAAGCTTGCATTACTGTCGGTGGTAGCAATTTTGAGCAATTATTATAAACATTGCTGTAAAAAGGCATTTAGCGGCGTCGTCGTAAATAAACAATGTGTTTCATTTCATGTGTTATTTTTGTGTTTGTGCCTCAACGCGTCACTTCCGCCCATATATTNAATGTGTTTCATTTCATGTGTTATTTTTGTGTTTGTGCCTCAACGCGTCACTTCCGCCCATATATTCCTATACAAAAATTGTTTTTTTTAGTGAGTTCTAATACCCCTCAATGTTTGTCCCATGATTTTAGAATCACACCGTGCATATATATTGTCTGGAACTTTGAAAATATTCACGAGTAGGCTAAGTAATTTCCTAATATCATAGTCGTAATCCCTACATTTTCACGTTTGTGCAAACCGGGTGCAAACAAATCAATAAGCCACAAACGTTGACTTATATAAACCAGCAGCGTCCTTCAGTGCGAGCTGTGCGAGTACTTAAGAAACCGCGCGAGCATGGCGATTGTCGACTGAGGCTACTCGCTGGGGAGATACTCGAGGCACTTAACTCGTATCGCAAGTGTGGGATGACGTAACTTAAAACGCCGCACGTCTTGACACGGCGTGACCCCACGCAGGCACCGATCCGCTTACCTCCCGAGCCTTTCGACGTGACTGCGAGCTAACGGGATAGGCATGAGTTACGCAAATTCTGCAAGTCGCTTTCCTGCAGGCTTGCCAAATTCCTTCAGTGCAATTAAATACTGTTAACATTTCTTTTCGGGAGCAACATTTTTTTATAAGGAAAACACTTTTAAGCAAATTCTTTGTGTGAAATATATCAACTGTATACGACAAACGCTTGTTTATCGAACAGTTAAGAAGAAATGGTAGTATATTATTGGTTATTGTAAAGTTGTTAAGTACGTCAAAATTTATAAAAATAATATATTTTGTAAATTTTAAATTAAATCAAAACAGTAATTTAAAATTATTAAACTACTGCAATAACTAAGATATTAACGAAACGTCTATTTACCATAACCTGCAGTTTAATACTTCAGCTCTGCGTTATTCAACTTATATTTACTTTCCATATCCAATTATTCAAGATATTTTATTTTGTTTCTGAACGAATGCAGAACAATTATGCCGATTGTAAACAGGCATTATAAATACATAAATTTAAAAAATGTCTTCATGAAATGTAGAGTATAATTTAATAACTTATATACATAATATATATTAAAGAACCTTTAAGATATAGCAATTTTTTGTATCCGGATTCACACGCTACCGTTACGGTTTCTCTCTGACTAATGAATTAAGAATTGTTGCCANGTCTTCATGAAATGTAGAGTATAATTTAATAACTTATATACATAACATAGCAATTTTTTGTATCCGGATTCACACGCTACCGTTACGGTTTCTCTCTGACTAATGAATTAAGAATTGTTGCCACGCACCAAAAAATACGTTGGTAAGAAAAAGTAATTATACTTGTTTTGCCAATGGAGAGTTTGCTGACGTCTCTACAATGCATCTCTAAAGGCATGCGGTGACTTTCCTGACACCCCTTGCTGAAAACTCCTCAAGGCAAAAGGATTGACTGTCAGTGCTTTCGCAGTCCCTACACGTACTGAGTGTCGGGATCAAGCCAGCTCTCGTCCTTCTACTCCACGCGAGGTTTCTGTCCTCGCTGAGCTGGCCTTAAGACACCTGCGTTATCATTTGACAGATGTGCCGCCCCAGTCAAACTGCGTACTGTCGCAAAAAGTATCGAGAGTATTCAACACATTAATACACGAGTGTGATATCTTCAACAGTTCACTACTATGTTCCGAAAAAAGTCGATGCTAGCAACTAATTATTATCGTCTTTGATTAATGAAATCACCAGGGGTCGGCCCGCGGAATCCGCGTGTTCACTATCCTAGGGTGAGCAGGTAAACGGGTGCAATTTGAAACCAACCCTTTTTTTTTTACAGAGTGTAATTGTATGTATATTTTCCTAGGTGGTCCGCATAACCCGCGTTTTACTCAAGAACGGTCAAGCATGTACATGCGTGCAACCTCACACCCAGGTCATAAATACGGCCTGCGATAAGCTTGGTAAGTGTAGAGTCCATTGCGGAATGAATTCCGGAATTATCGTACGAAATACCTATATGTGTGGTGTAGATATAATACTTGTACGGGCCAACCATGTTCATTTTAGGCCTATAGGTAAAGTTGGTCGGCGCAGAGACCATTATGCTACGAATTTCGAAATTACCGTACAAAATACCAAAGTTTTGATACATTGTACCATAATTATGGTGCGCAAAATATGGACCACGTGACTTTGTACCATAGCTATGGTGCATATTATGGTACACCCTTATGTTACCGACATTTATTCAAAATGGCCTAACTAACTGTGAACCGAGGGAGTGTTTAAAGAGGCAGCCCTTCCTCATATCCTGACGAAATTCATCTAACACAGCGGCTTCCAGAGGCGAAAATGTTTGAAAACAGACCACTCCGGTCGCCGCATCTCCTCCCTGGGTTGTTGATTGGTGGAGGGGGTGGTGGGGGATCGAAAGAGGAAGGTTCAAAGGTGTGCACAAACTTTGTTCCAGCACTCTACCCCTTAAGGGTGGGGCGCTGCGCGCCCTCAAAGTCACCCTTCAAACTTCCGTTCTTGATTAATGAAAATGATCCATGTAGATTATTGTTTGAAAACGTTTTAAAATATGTATGCAATCTTATTTTAAATTCTATGCTTTAAAACACATACGAAATTCCACAATATAAAAAGTAATAATAGAAACGGGGACAATAAACGTTCGTGTTTCTTCACAAGTTTGTTTATATTACTACTTGTAACGAAATAATATTGTATGTCGTGATACTCTTCCTTAAGTGTTATGGACCACGCGAAACAATGACATCTATACATATTATAAAACTCGACGTCTCTGTGTCTGTCTGTATGTTAGTGCGCTTATCACTCAAGAACCACCCAACTGATTTACTTGTTTTTTTTAACGCATAGCTATGTGTTCTGGCCAGGCTGTAGTATATATTTTGTTACGTAAAGTAACATCAGATATACGCAGTGACGATAATAGTGAATCAAGTCGGAAAAAAGTTTGCCGCCAGCGCGCTCTCTTGCAATACGCTGTCTAAACCGTTAAAGATAGAACAATATAATGTAGTAAAAAATTGTGTAGAATAAAAAGACCTATAAAAAAATCAACAATTGACTTCATGCAAAAAATAAACCCAAACAATAATTCATNTTGTGTAGAATAAAAAGACCTATAAAAAAATCAACAATTGACTTCATGCAAAAAATAAACCCAAACAATAATTCAGTAGTCCACGCGAGCGGAGCCGCGGGCACAGTTAGTTGGATATAAAGATGCAATTTAACTGTGTTACTTCACGTTTTTCTTGGCGCTGTCATGTATATTCTTAGAACAAGTTCACACTTGTTTCACCGTTTGACATTTTTTACTGTCTTTACCGCTTTGTCAGGCTGGAATTGACTTGGGAAACCACGAGTGTCGCAATTTTTCTAAAATGTCGACGNTTGTGTAGAATAAAAAGACCTATAAAAAAATCAACAATTGACTTCATGCAAAAAATAAACCCAAACAATAATTCATTAGTCCACGCGAGCGGAGCCGCGGGCACAGTTAGTTGGATATAAAGATGCAATTTAACTGTGTTACTTCACGTTTTTCTTGGCGCTGTCATGTATATTCTTCACACTTGTTTCACCGTTTGACATTTTTGACTGTCTTTACCGCTTTGTCAGGCTGGAATTGACTTGGGAAACCACGAGTGTCGCAATTTTTCTAAAATGTCGACGNACTGTCTTTACCGCTTTGTCAGGCTGGAATTGACTTGGGAAACCACGAGTGTCGCAATTTTTCTAAAATGTCGACGATAGTGTCATCCCGTTCAGTTCAGCACCCGTGTGACTGGGCGTGGGGAATACTGTCAGTTACCCCGGGGTTGCAGAAATGTACGATCACTCGACGAAGTTAACGTATATAAGGGATACGAAACTGAGCTCGGTAGTAAAGACGCTGCGTTTCCCTCAAGGAGATATAATAGTTGACGCAGGTAGGCCTTTCTAATTTCTCTTGCATATTGTATGATTTGCAGTTNCTGCAGTTAGGTTTTTATTCAGTCTCAGTAGATTATTATATGTCAGCATTACGTCAAATCAGTAGATTTTTAGTGAGTCTTTACTTCTGCACGTTTTTACGAGACGGTGTATTTTCACAACATGTTTTCGGTAGGATATGCACGGGACGTACTGTACTAACTTCGAATATCAATGTGTTTGGCTCGTAAGTACAAATATGATACAACTTTCACCTCACAAGTGATAATTTTACGATGTGCTAATCCACGTCGTAGTATAATACTTAATAAAAAAGAATTAAATATATAGCTGCCTATAAAAAAAATTTTACATGACTTGAACTAAGTGGTTGCGTAAATCACTAAACATAACTTCAAAGTTCATTCATATATTTTGGATTATAAACACATTAATCGACATATCGTCATGCGAAGCTTCAAACGACTGTGACAAAAACATGGTTGTATAACAAGAATTCAGGCATGATGGAATGTTCCAAAAAACAGAGATAAAAATCAAATTAATAGAAAATATAATTCAAATAATAATCATTATTTATAAACTTTTATTGACCTTACTTCTTGATTTTCTTACAGAAATATCATATATATATATATATATATATATATATACACATATATATACATTTATAGAGTGATTGTAAAATTTTAAAATCTATTTTGATGTAGAATTTTT
>NQII01004123.1:96342-178628 GCA_002778355.1 Clitarchus hookeri
TTGTCTCATCGGAATCATAACCGATTTACGACAAATTTTATTTAAAAATAGTGCTATAGTAAGCTACGATAACCATCTGTGTTTAAAGTAGCTCAGGTACAACAATTTTAAAAGGCAGCCATATTAATATTTGGCGTTATTTTCTTCACTGAAGAGTCAAAAAAGCTGGCATAGGCGTGCGTATGCAAATAACCGAGGTATGGAACCAATCTGAGTAACGCGATACGGTCGGCAGAACTCATATAAGACAACAAGCGTCTGGAAAAGTTACTAGATCGGTTACTGCTGCTACAATGTCAGGTTATCAAGATTTAAGTGTGTTTTGAACGTGGTGTTATAGTCGGCGCACGAGAGATGGGACATAGCATCTCCGAGGTAGCGATAAAATGTGGATTTTCGCGTACGACCATTTCACGAGTGTACCGTGAATATCGGGAACCCGGTAAAACATCAAATCTTCGACATCGCTGTGGCCGGAAAAAGATCGTGAATGAACGGGACAAACGACGCCTGACGAGAATCGTTAAACGTGACAGACGTGCAACCCTTTCTCAAATTGGCGCAGATTTCAATGCCTCCTGCATACCTTCAGACATTAGTCGAGTCCATGTCACGTCGTATTGCAGCACTTCTGCGTGCTCGCGGGGGCCCTACACGATATTAGGCAGGTGTACCAGTTTTTTTGGCTCTTGAGTGTATATACATCAAAATATTTAGTCAAACTTGAACCGAACTTTGTATGCTGGCAGTACCTGGGATGTCATTATAATTGTATTTTCATTTAGTTTGTCTGCCATTTTGTAAGATGCAATATAGAAAATGGATAAAAAGCTTTTTAAAATCAAATTTTAGTAAGACCTGGAATGGTGCTAATACAGAGAGCCAGAAAAAAATATTTTTAATGGAATAATTTACATGTTTTCTAAATGGCTATCTCGTTACATTAGTTTGCCATATTGAGGAAAAATTTGTATGCAGTTTTAATCTGAATATATCTCAGTAGCTTTTCAAACAATTCTTAGAGAATTTTGCACGCGGACAGTAGAATATAACATCAGTATTTGGAAACAAGCAGTTCTGTGCCACCTGGCGCTTGGTGCGGGAAGAGGGGGCCAGCCGCGGCCATCTTTGATGACGTCACGAGGCAATTTTTTCCTTTTTTTCCCTCGGAATTTCCTTTTACCCTCAAAAATGGCCAAAATCATCACAATTTGCCTCTAAATGTTGCGAATTTCCTTCAAAACCTACAACATTTTTTACACAAATGTGTCTTGCACAATCCGGCTAGCTTTTGTTCAATCCGGATGAACCCAGTAGAAATGGTGCAATTATCCGCCGGAATGTGCAATCAGATACAAGCACGCTCTATCATTCCATGCCAGCACCATCCATCTCGCCTGAAAAATGTTCGAGTCCATTGCCCCCTCATGCAACTTCTCCTACCATGCTTTGTCATTCCACCATGTGTTTTCTCATATTCCGTCCGGTATCCTTTCACTTGACATCTTGGCAAGGACGAGTCTCATGCTCTATCATTCCACCTCGGTTTTCTCATACTTATAAGCATAGTTGGCTGTAATTTCCAAACTGTTTAAGATGTGGCTACCAAATTCGTAACATAGACATCACTCCAACGAGGAAAATGACCGCAGTATAAAGTATGCCCTAAGCGCACTTATAAGCATAGTAGGCTATAATTTCCGAACCATGTAAAATACAGTTACCAAATTCGTAACATAGACATCATCCCCAACAAGGAAACTGACCGCATGGTCAAGTACGCCCTAAGCATATTTATAAGCATAGTTGGCTATAATTTCCGAATGGTGTAAGATACAATCATCA
This sequence comes from Clitarchus hookeri, assembly GCA_002778355.1. Taxonomy (NCBI): domain Eukaryota; kingdom Metazoa; phylum Arthropoda; class Insecta; order Phasmatodea; family Phasmatidae; genus Clitarchus; species Clitarchus hookeri. The sequence goes on from NQII01004123.1 coordinate 98,188, forward strand.
AATTCGTAACATAGACATCACCCCCGACAAATAAAATAACCACAGGGTAAATATGCCCTAAGCACAATTATAAGTATAGTTGATCGTAATTTCCGAACCCTTTAAGATATAGTTACCAAATGCATAACATAGACATCACCCCCGATAACGAAAATGGCTGCTGGGTCATTAATTTCCCCAAGCACACTTATAAACATAGTTAGCAGTAATTTTCGAACCCTTTAAGATACATCTACCGAATTCATAACATATTCATCACCCCAGACAAGGAAAATGACCGCAGGGTCAATTATGGCCTAAGCGCACTTATAAGCATAGTTGGGTGTAATTTCCGAACTATTTAAGATANAATGACCGCAGGGTCAATTATGGCCTAAGCGCACTTATAAGCATAGTTGGGTGTAATTTCCGAACTATTTAAGATAGTCACGAAATTCAAAAGATAGGCGTAATCCTGGACAGTGGAAATGGTCTCAGGGACAAGTATGCCCAAAGTGCATGTATAGGCATAGTTGGCTGTAATTTCCGAACCGAAACGAAATTCAAAACATAGGAATCACCTTCGACAACAAGAAAGACCGTAAGTGTCAAGTATACACGAAGTGCACATATAAAAAAATCCGATGTAGCCACAGTCAATCATAGTGATAGCAGTGTTGCTACCACGCCAAGAAATTTAGTAAAAGCTAGAATGCATGCTGACATGATAAAGAACGAATGATCACAATGACCACCCGCAAAAATGACTAAAACCTGTCAAGTGCGATAGACATTATGTCACTTGTAAAGACTGCTTTCCTTTGCTTGCCACAAAACAACATACATTAAAACCATTAGTCGCACAAGAGAGATGTCACTGCTACACGCTGATGTAAACGGATATAAAAAAATAATTATAAAAGATAATTGTTATAAGCATTTAACAACCTACATGTATTACGCGAATATCGTGTGCTTTACATCACGTTAGTCGAAAAACAACTACGTGTTCAAAAGTTTTTAGGGAGACACGCACACACTCACCTAACACACATACAATAATGTGACCTCATAAGCATTTTTTCCCCATCGGAAAGCAAGCGCCACCGGTGCCCGGTTGGTCTGCAGCATCACCGCCGCACTGCAGACCTTGGTCCTCTTTAAACAGTTGATTCGGCGACATCTGCCTCGCCAATGGCACGACCGGCATCATCTTCGTCAACAGCGGGTCGGACTGTGGCGCAGCCACTATCGACAGCCTCGGGAATACATGACACTTGACGATCTGGGGCCAGTTCATCTCCGCGTCGACTGGAAGAGTTCAGTTTAGCTTGTAATAGTTTTTGTTTTGATTTTTTTTGTAAGGTAAAACTACATTTGACTAGAAGGGTTATCACCTTGCTAGGAATCAAATTTAATATAAAGCTAGGCTAAAAAATGTATTTGCTAAAGCAGATTTTTTTTTGTAGAAGTACGTCATTTTAGATTTGAGGGCCGTTAATTTGATCGTGGTGTTTGAACTGAGGTGAAATTATGAGCGATACATTAGCAGCGGATGAAAACACAGCTGTGGTCAGCAATGTGGGTTTTGATGCAGACTTAATGGCTGATCGTGGCACAGTGTGTATTCACTTTTAGTTCTCGCAGAATTTGCATGACGTGGCCGCGGCCACTTATATTTGCTCTCCTGCCTTTGTGTAGATATTTTTCTAATGTGTAATTTTTCTGCTTGCCTTTTGATGCAGTAAATATTTCTTAATAATAACGCAAGTCCCTGAATGTTATTCATATGCAGAAATGTTACAACATTCTAGATTTACGTGTCTCTTAAAATCTTTCAGCAGAATACACTCACGATAACATTACGTCATAACATGTAAATATAAATTCAACGACATTCCTTTAAGATTGTTAATAGCTCTTCATATTCCTCGTTTGTAATATGTTTCCGTTCATTGGTCCATGCTTTACAAAATAATTTTTAATTACTCGGTGGCTCTATTGCCTAGGACGCTTTGATTTCGAAGAACTTTACAAACTAACTGATAAAATGCATGTAAATAATTATGTTTCGTATTCTTGTACAGTTATATGGTTTTAAACCAGACTTAAAACTTCTTTATGTNATTCTTTATGTCACAAAACTGAAATATAGTTTTCTTGTTTATGATGGGCGAAATGTGTAAATACATTTTTAGCTACTTTGTAGAAACAAGTAATCCTTTTCCTTAAGCACGTATGTGTCATATTATTACTCCCAGACAATTTTCTCAGACATACTTGATTGTCTTGTGCTGTGACGCGAACTGTAAAGCTGTAAAATTAAACGTGCATTCAATCTAGAAATATTCGTTGATTTCATTCTGTTTGTAAACAAAGGTGGAGGTGAAAATGTAGAAAAGACTTCATAGACAAAATGTAGAGAGATAATGGCAAAGGCATTAATGCGAACAGAGAAGCACGTAGAAGAACCCTACAATATGTGAGCAGAACACCGAGTAAACACTTCACGGAGATAAACATGTGATTCAGGCAAAGAGACATAGTTAAAGAGATGAAGTGAGAGATTATCGTCAAGGAATTTGATACAGTAATCCCTAACTTATCGTTTGAAATGTATGTTAATATCTTCACTTTTTTTCAGTCAGCATCAATGTTTTATTATAAAAATGATTTAAGCTAGTATGGGTTCCTTTGTTTTACCTGCATGTTGCTGGTGATTTTTCATTTATCNCGCATCAATGTTTTATTATAAAAATGATTTAAGCGAGTATGGGTTCCTTTGTTTTACCTGCATGTTGCTGGTGATTTTTCATTTATCGGTATTCTTTGACAATGATGTGATTAAGCGTATTAAGGTGAATTAATGCTTGGATATAGTGTCTAACGCAGTACAGTACAGTTGTTTATGTCTCGTAATTCCAGTTCGTTGTCGGAGATAACAGATTAAGGTGTCATTGTTACTGAATTTCTACGCTTATGAAAATACACTAAAGAGCCAAAAAAACTGGTACACCTGCCTAATATCGTGTAGGGTCCCCGCGAGAACGCATAAGTGCCGCAAGACGACGTGACATGGACTCGACTATGTCTGAAGGTATTCAGGAGGCAATTCACACCATGAATCCTNCGTCAAGGAATTTGATACAGTAATCCCTAACTTATCGTTTGAAATGTATGTTAATATCTTCACTTTTTTTCAGTCAGCATCAATGTTTTATTATAAAAATGATTTAAGCTAGTATGGGTTCCTTTGTTTTACCTGCATGTTGCTGGTGATTTTTCATTTATCGGTATGTTATGTTCTTTGACAATGATGTGATTTAGCGTATTAAGGTGAATTAATGCTTTGATATAGTGTCTAACGCAGTACAGTCCAGTTGTTTATGTCTCGTAATTCCAGTTCGTTGTCGGAGATAACAGATTAAGGTGTCATTGTTACTGAATTTCTACGCTTATGAAAATACACTAAAGAGCCAAAAAAACTGGTACACCTGCCTAATATCGTGTAGGGTCCCCGCGAGAACGCAGAAGTGCCGCAAGACGACGTGACATGGACTCGACTATGTCTGAAGGTATTCAGGAGGCAATTCACACCATGAATCCTTCAGAGCAGTTCACAAATCCATAGGAGTGCGAGGTGGTGGAGATCTCTTCTGAACAGCACGTTGCAAGGCATCCCAGATATGCGCAATAAAGTTCATGTCTGGTGATTTAGGTGAACAATGGAAGTGTCTAAAGTCAGAAGAGTGTTCCTGGAGTCACTCGGTAGCAACTGTCGACGTGTGGGGTGTCGCATTGTCCTGCTGGAATTGTCCACGTCCGTCGGAATGCACAATGGACATGAATAGGTGCAGGTGATCGGACAGGATGCTTACGTATCTGTCACCTGTCAGAGTCGTATCTAGACGTATCAGATGTCCCATTTCACGCCAACTGCACACGCCCCATACCATAACAGAGCCTCCACCTGCTTGAACAGTCCCCGGTTGACATGTAGGGTCCATGGATTCATGAGGATGTCTCCATACCCGTACACGTCCATCCGCCCGATACAATTGGAAACGAGACTCGTCAGACCAAGCAACGTATTTCCAGTCATCAACAGTCCAATGGCGGTGTTGGCGGGCCCAGGCGACTCGTAAAGCTTTTAGTCGTGCAGTCAGCAACGGTACACGAGAAGGCCTTCGGCTCCGAAAGCCCATATCAATGATGGGCCGTTGAATAGTTCGCACTCTGGCACTTGTTGATGCCCCAGCATTGAAATCTGCACCAATTTGAGAAAGGGTTGCAAGTCTTTCACGTTTAATGATTCTCGTCAGTCGTCGTTTGTCCCGTTTGTTCGCGATCTTTTTCCGGCCGCAGCGATGTCGAAGATTTGATGTTNGTTCACGATCTTTTTCCGGCCGCAGCGATGTCGAAGATTTGATGTTTTATCGGATTCCCGATATTCACGGTACACTCGTGAAATGGTCGTACATGAAAATCCACATTTTATCGCTACCTCGGCGATACTATGTCCCATCTATCGTGCGCCGACTATAACGCCACGTTCAAACTCACTTAAATCTTGATAACCTGCCATTGTAGCAGCAGTAACCGATCTAACAACTTTGCCAGACGCTTGTTGTCTTATATAGGCGCTGCCGACCGCATCGCGTTACTCTGATTGGTTCCATACCTCTGTTGTTTGCATACGCACGCCATACCAGTTTTTTTGCCTCTTCAGTGTATATCAAAATTTTGGGGAAATCCGAAAGCACAATGGAAATTATATTATTTTGCAATCTCTTAGCCCTTTTGAATTGCGTCCATATTGCATTTTTAAATTTTTTTTTGCTTCTTGAAAGGATTATAATAAATCCGGGAATGTTCCTTAATTTGCCATGTAAGTCATAATCCTTTGTGTTTAGCTNCTTCTTGAAAGGATTATAATAAATCCGGGAATGTTCCTTAATTTGCCATGTAAGTCATAATCCTTTGTGTTTAGCTGCAATTTAGAGCTTTACAAATAAAATTTACATCAAAATTTATTTACCAAAATTTTAAAAATATGTTTACATTTGTTAACAGGTTTATTAAAGTTATACGTAATATGAATATTTGAGTCACATACGCATATATTCGCTANTGAATATTTGAGTCACATACGCATATATTCGCTAACACTCAACCCCTTTCTTTGACTACTGAAGGGCGTTATCAGTTGTCGAGAAACCTTGATGTTGACAATGCCACATGCCACAGAAACAAATTAGTTCGTGCCACTACTCTGTCGCCCCCTCCACTGGCTCTGCCATCCCTTGTGACTATACAGGATGTCCGGAAACGGCCGTATAATAATACCAGGACGTGAAACCAACAAGTATTCGAAGGCCATTTTATCGCGGTGAAAGTAGTGCTAAGAGCTGCGTTGCGCCCTAGTCGGCGGTTGAAGTTGAGCGTCTGGCAACATGGCATCGCAACTTGGCCTGATCGTTGGCTAGGTCGTGAAGGTCCTGTACAATATCCACCCAGCTCTCCGGATTCCAATTCCCCTCTACCTTTTTTCTGTGGGGTCATCTGAGGTCCGTTGTGTATGAAGACAACCAATCCGAAGGCATGTTCCATTTTCAAAAATTTAATTTTAACTAAAAGTGTTGTAAGTATAATTAAAGTTTTGAATTACAACCTTCAGTTCTAAGTACTATTTTCTTCCGTGATGATCATCGATATCGCCAATATAACAACACACATCCCGCAACAAATAATCAGCTGAAACAATACTTGGCACACGAGAGCATTTAATGTTTACATAATGTGTAGGTTGGTCATATTGTCTGTCAAGTTTTAGTGTACTTATATGAAATGCAGTATGTGCATATATATAAATTACTTCATATATATTGGGCTGAAGTATATTTAAGGTCTGTAATTTGATATTTGTAATATTTCTCCTCCAGAACCATAGCTTTCTGATAAATGGCGTATCAGGACCTTCAATGCAGTCCTGCTGCCTCATGATGTTAAGNTCCTCCAGAACCATAGCTTTCTGATAAATGGCGTATCAGGACCTTCAATGCAGTCCTGCTGCCTCATGATGTTAAGAAAGAGTACAAACACTCCAATGCTTAGAGATGGCTAGACTAAGAAGCGAGAAGCAACTTTGATACCTGCCAAATGCTGAAGTTTGGAAGTAGGTATTGATTCTGCTCTGCGGCGTGAGGCGCCAGAACTNCAACTTTGATACCTGCCAAATGCTGAAGTTTGGAAGTAGGTATTGATTCTGCTCTGCGGCGTGAGGCGCCAGAACTCTATGCTAGCCCTCAGTGACAGGGCGTAGGAATACGTCGACACTGTTGTCTCTGAGTCCAATTTACTAATAAATTACACTGTATTTGTGAGTTCATATAATCGAGTTTTATTGTTGCTTGAACAGGTTAACTGGTACATGAACTCACGAGACAAACTCCCCTCCCCTTTTTCTATGTAGGCTACGTATNTTCTGACGAATAAAATATAGGGATGCAGAATGCATCAACTTGAAGCCACGCAGATCACCGCTCTTATAGAATACCACCTTAGTAGGCCTTCAGATGATGTGCAGAGTTTCAATTAAGATATTTTCACTCAAAAACTGCTCATCGTGTGAGAGTCACGCTTGCCTTCGGATAACATTAAAAGAAATATTTAACTTCCAAAGACTTGTTTCTTTTCTTAAACTGCCGTTTCGGATGTTCGTTTTTTGATAGTGTAANAAGAAATATTTAACTTCCAAAGACTTGTTTCTTTTCTTAAACTGCCGTTTCGGATGTTCGTTTTTTGATAGTGTAAAACAATAACGATGATTTTCACAGTTATTTGTAGTACACCACTTCCGTTAGAGTGTATTTGAAGTGGCCCAGGGACTTGCAGGAAAATTTTGTCTTTGCGATAAAACGTCGAGTTCGCCATTGAGAATCTCTGAGAGTCGAGTTGCCGATGCGAAGACTAATGGACGCTGCTTCAGCGTTCTGTGAGAAGCGACAATTATCAGACACTTGATGACCGTACCCGGGTCGTCCTTAGTGTCTTCGCGATTCCAGGCCTCTCCTGCTCGTCAGCAAACTATTCCCGAACGAACCGCCGAAAGCATCTCCTACCTCTTCGAAGGCGACGATAACCAAGTTGCAGAGGCCATTTGCAGTTTGCTACCAATCCGATCTATATCCCGCTTCATTTCGTATATCGCATGTAAAGTTTTCTCCTACTTCTTACGATTTGANTGCTACCAATCCGATCTATATCCCGCTTCATTTCGTATATCGCATGTAAAGTTTTCTCCTACTTCTTACGATTTGGCTCTATCGCGCCCGTAATAGAATCTCTCCTCCTATCATTTTAAACTTCAACTGACGATACAGACTCCACATCATCCATCTGTGAACCATGCAGCCCTCCTTCCTACTAATAGTACGAATTCCATTGGAATTCGGAAGGATGCATGGGATGGACGAGGAATATAATTCTTACATCGGAAGACAGACTAGGTGTAGCTCGTCCTTCGGACGAGAAGTAAGAAAAGTATAAACTATTGTATAATATATCATTACAGTTAATACCATTAACTCACGCATATACCGGATGATTCCAAAATCATGGGACAAACATTGAGGGGTGGTAGAGCTCACTAAAAAAAACAATTATTGTATAGGAATATATGGGCGGAAGTGACGCGTTGAGGCATAAACACAATAATAACACATGCAATGCAACACATTGTTTATTTACAACGTCGCCGCTTAATGCCTTTTTACAGCAATGTTTATAATAATTGCTCAAAATTGCTACCACCGACAGTAATGCAAGCTTGGTAGCGTCGGTGGAGTGATTGGCGAACAGATTCAAATACGCCGCGTATTTCACGCACGCCACCATTGTCAGCTAATCACGCCATATATAGAGGTCGCCAAGCATGCGTGACTGTTGGTGGATTCATTTCCAGCAACTGTTTTAACATTTTCTTTACGGAATCACTCGATAAGTATGCTGCTAATGAAAATTTTATGTTTCCGTTAATGTGTTATGTTTTTGTGTTTGTGCCTCAACGCGTCACTTCCGCCCATATATTCCTATACAATAATTGTTTGTTTTAGTATATAGTAGTTCTGCAGTTACACTACTATTCATTTCATAAACTATAGATCATTGCTTATCCTGGGCCAGTGAGATGGTTACTTTCAGTGAATTTCTAGAGTAAAGGAATGAATGAACGCAGAGAAGCAAGATGGGTAAGTGAAGTTACGATAGAAGCGTCGTGAAGGATCTTGTGGACAAGTAAAAACATTTCTTATCTCAGTTCGCTGTGCACGTGTAGAGAGAGATCATTCTGGAAAATTGTAAGAAAAGTGGTTTGCCAGAGTTGCCAAAGAAGGCGCTGACGCTTGCAACGGTTCGCCGTCGACTCCGGGAAAACTTCAAAGAAATTAAAGGGAAAAATAAATGTGTTACCACGATAGCTGTGTTGCCGGTATTATTATAACGTTATTCTGTAAGTTGTTGAAATTTCTAGACCAATACTTAGGATTAGTTAAATATTTAAGAGCAGATTATTAAAAAAAAATGAGCTTCCTGTTTTTAAATTATTTTATGTACGTTATAAAAGGGTATGAATAAACTCTTTGTGCGTGAAAATATATATTAAATATAATTTTTGCAAATCTTATTTTTATTACTAATAATAACTGTTGGAGTGTAGCTTCACGACAGTGCGCATCCCAGGGCTTAACTTTTCAGGAGCTGCAGACGGCGTTTAAAATTTACTCCCACCCTCCTCCACTAAAGGATTCTAAATTTTTTATCCTCCGCGACTGTCGAACGCATTTCCCCATCGCCCTCTCCGCTTTGCGTTTGTTTACTGTGCTCTTCAATCTCGACCATTCCTCTTTTGGGGGTGTGCCCATGGCTACAATCACAGCCATGGCACCAGACAACCGTACTGCAGCCGTGATGCATGCATCCATTAATGACGTTATAGCTCCAACCTAAGGCGTACGGAGCTCGCAGTGAGATGCATCCCGACCTAGTTACTATTATGCCCGCTGGAGGGCGCGCGGAGCTGTGAAGGCGCTCACGCTGGCATGGTGGGATTTGGGAGCTCGCGAAAAAAAAACAAAGCACTCTCGAACAGCATGCTGGGCGAGCATGAATAGCACTCGGTGCTAGAACATGCTCGCCTCTTCTGTGAGACGGCGACGAAGTCTGCATTGTACGTTCGTAAAGGATGCGTTTACAGTTTAATCATTTGGTTAATTACACATTACTTTGTGTTCGAGCGTAAGAATTTTTGTTTTAAATCATCTTGGTCCATACAATGTCCATCCCCTTCGGTGGCTGTTGTGATGAGGTTACTAGACCACTAATCTCCCACCACGGCCAACTGGGTTCTATTCCTGGCAGTGTCTCCCTGGGTTATGCGTGTTAAGAAAGCGGTGGACATTAGAGATTGTTCGGTGGGTTTTCTCGAGGTACGCTCGTCGACGTCCGACATTGAATTGCGTCGCTGTTTCACTCCCACCTCACGACGTCCTTGTCGATGCTGCAAACCTCAGAAGTTAAGCGTCTCCCAAATCTCATACTTGCTGCTAACTTCCTTATTTATTTATTACATAATTAGTACCATGTTGCTGTTGTTGAAATAAATCGTGAAGCCGTGACTTCAATATATTTATTATAGTATAAATTAATTTGCTTAAAATTTAAAATAAATTTTGCCTCATTTTAACACTCTACGACCAACAAGACTTACTGAAAAATACGAAATCAAAAAATTCACTGCAGCCCGAACATTGGCAGCTGTGTAATCGGATTGCCTACCACGCGGATGAAGTACAAAGTAACCAGATCAATGCACAGACAATGGAACATCGTTTAGGATCTGTACACCATCGCAAAATAACTGATGCAACTAGCAAATATTTTTAAATACTAACATTTAACATTCTCCTTGTACATTTAGAGTTGATGGTTAGAATAACTTCATGTATTCACTAACCACCAACAGAATGTGTTACAGTAGTTGATCAAAGATGTAAACATCGACGTCAACACATAATGAGCAATGCCTCAGCCGGGTTCTGTGAAACAAGCATAGCGTGTTTCGGAATACGCTTCTGCCACCTGCAATACTTGGCATAAGGTCCCTGTCTATCTGCGGGAGTTTCGTACATTATATTATTAAATGGTCTCGGCGAATAAAATGTTCATGCTGATTTACGTTATGTGAGCTTGCATGCCATTTGATATGACCACGCACTGAAAAAACGGTTTTGTGGTGACCACAAAAAAATTTTTGGCGACCACAAAATACTTTTGTCAATATAGACATAAAAAAATATTTTGTGGTGCCAATTCATTTTTTTTTTTTGTCATTCCAGTATTTAGTGTAATCAACAATATCACGTTTGTGGTCACTAATAGGGCTTTTAGGCAATACTTGTAAGCGAGGTTTACAAAGGTGCTTTGCGGGTTGTGATATGAAGGCAAGATACTGCATGTGGGTTCTTACATGCGAAAACAATTGATGTTGACAAACACGACACGGCCAGGTTAACGCCGACAGTCTACTGACGGTACAATTGTGATGTAAAGGTCTCATACGTTTTATTGTGCTGTGGTGGTCGCGTGTATGAGGAAAAATAGAGCCGTTCTCCCTGCTGTAACTACGCCGGCAACCCAGGCCATTTATTTACCGTTTGACTACGATTGAACAAGGCAGAAATACTTGTGTGAATTGCGAGGACACTTACCTCTCGCTTGAAGGTGCATCTATCAGTGACATAATTATACAGAATGTTCGAATAAAAGTTGAAAGAGCATAATATTATAGACTATGAGTAATGCAATCCTTCTGCCACTACACAATAAATCTCAGATGTCGTGGGGCGAGCCGTATGGCAGTTTGTTACAGTCTCCTTGAGCAGTTGCAGCTACCGTTATTACCTCCCAGCTGACAACATTTATCCCCGGATGATCACCGAAGGTAACTTCAGTTCTGCGTGTGGTCTTTGTTACAGTGCATTCTGCAAAATTAATGCAGGAGAGCGTAATGGTGTTTCCACGCAATTAAAACTATAATATCGTACATTTCTTTGTCATGTATTATCAAAATCATCCTCTCCGTAATTATATACGCACTGCAATGCGAGTAAATATGCATACCAACACGTCGTTCCGAAACATGTTAGGTTCGCATGGGCATGATGTAAACGTGGCATGAAATACTAAACGGATGTACGTACAAGATGCGACAACGCGTGCACATTGTCCAACAACACGAGGACAGTGTACGTCACACAGAAAAAAAAACCCCAAATGAAAGTGTACAGTGAATGCTGTATGATGTAGTGTTACTGTGGCGGAAAGTGTAGAAGAAAACAGCTCCGGTGTAATGTGACAAAAGGATTTCACGTGACGCATAAACACAGCTGCACATTTGCGAGTATCTACTACGTATGATTCTTTGCTCATGTCGTACTGAGCGTGGCCGTTTGCCTTGCAGTAGCACAGCGTGCCGTCAGCTTCTCCTGCAGTTGAATGCGGTCTGCATCTTGTGTATGCGATTGTCGGTAACAAGCGTATTGTTCAGCAGGCGGCAGCAGCATCTGCGTTTTAGAGTGTGTGTACCGCATTTACAGCATTGCAGTAATGACAGGTGTGGTCAGTTCTAGGATAGTGGTTTAGTTGTGTTTTATCTCGATATCGTAGAGAGGACTGTGAATTTGTTTTGTGTTCTCCCTTCACCCACAGAAAACAGCGAGTGTCAATGGAGGTCAACGCGGGAAATTGCGGGCATGATCTGCTGCTGTAAAGCACATGGCAGTAACCGTCGAGCTCGTGTTATCGATGCTGAACGATATCCAGCCCGCAGTACCATCGAACAACCTATTCAGCAGACTGTTCTAACCATCGATCTCGTGTTATCGATGCGGAACGATATCCAGCCCGCAGTGCCATCGAACAACCTATTCAGCAGATTGTTCTAACCGTCAAGCACGTGTTATCGATCCTGAACGATATCCAGCCCGCAGTACCATCGAACAACCTATTCAGCAGACTGTTCTAACCATCGATCTCGTGTTATCGATGCTGAACGATATCCAGCCCACAGTGCCATCGAACAACCTATTCAGCAGACTGTTCCAGCATCTTGCGGAAACCGGACGTCTAGCACCACGGTCGGCTGAACGTGGCGAGCCACGCACGATTGTCACGCCTGAACTGGAGGAGCTGATATTGCGACGAGTGTCTGATAACCCTGGGACGAATGTATGACGAACAGCAGCGGCAGAGGACACATGCCATTCTCTCGTCTGGTCGGTCCTACATAAACAGTTGCTTTTCCCTTTTCGTGTACAACGCGTCCAAGGCACTTCAACCGAAGGAACATCCTGCTACAGTAGGGCACAGCCAATGGCTGTTAGAAAGGTGTGGTCAATACCCAATATTTATCGCAAAGGTAGTGTTTACCGATGAGGCAGACATTACGAGAGATGGGGTTGTGAACGTCCACAGCATACATGTTTGGGCCTATCGCAATCCTCACGCAACTGTCGAAGCAAGGCATCAGCACCGATTCGCAGTAAACGTATGGGTTGGTGTGTTCGGCGACAGATTAATTGGACCAAACTTATACCAAACCAATAGACTGGGACTAGTTACCATTACTTTGTGGCCAACATATTACCCGTTTTGCTGGAAAATGTGTTATTACAAGAGATAATACAGATGTGGTTCATTCATGACGGTGCACCAGCACAATTTCTGCGCAGAGTCCAACAACACATAACAGAGACTTTTTTTAGGACGTGGATTGGACTGGGCGGTCCAGTACAATGGCCTTTTTATTCCCCTGACCTCGACACCTTAGATTTTTGTTTATGGGGCCACTTGAAGTCCTTGGTGTATGCCACTCCTGACAATGATATCGCGACACTACAGCAGCGCATCGTCAATGCTTGTCAGCACATCCTCAAAGTATCAGGCGTGTTTCAAAGAGTGCGAGAGTCCATCACATGCAGGTTTGAACTATGTTTTACAGGGAACGGACATCACATTGAGCACCTGCTCTAGTACTTTTGAAACAGTGGACCTTTCTCCTACGGGATGCATTGTAGTATCCGTGTTTATTAGACATTTGTTTCTTGTTTTGATGTGTACTACCTCTTCCGACAATTGCACCCTTTTGTCTGACCGAACCTCCTTTATATTCTGACTCATTTTTCGTAAGGAGAATTCCACAAATATATTATTACAGTATTTTTATCAAAGTCAGCCGGCTGGTATCATGTCTTATAATATTTTTTGATATGTTTATACATTTCAGGGATGATACTTTCATATAGCAATGTACTTGCAAATTTTTCGCACTTTCTGAGCTTGCGCATAGTTTGATATTGAAAATTTCGGCAGTACCTCTGGCAATGAATACTTGTGTTCTGTTGCAGATCATGAAGTCGCCAAAGCTGTTGTTTCTGCTTTTTTTGGCGCTGATGCTGGCGGTATCATCTGCACCTGCTTCCGACCTGGATCTCTCAGAGAAAACAACAGAATTAAATACCAATGATTTGGAACCGAAAGCTAAATCAATAAGAAATATTACCAAGGATTGGGAATCGAAAGGGAAATTAATAAGAAAATATTGCCGAGGATTTGGAATCAAAAGGAAAAATAATAATAATTAACTGTCAGTATATGTAGCTATGCACTGTACCAGCAGCAGAGTTAATATAGCATAAATTAGAGATATTTGCATTTTCATTAAAAAAAATCCAACCCTTAATCCTCGTGTTTCTCGGCATGACCGCAGGAATATTTTTAATAGTAGTCACAAGATAAGTTTAAATTTTTAATATATTTATTCTTTCTGTGAGATATTTCGAAGCAAATTTGGGCTGTCTAGGACGGTTATGGGAAAAGGCGTCAACGCAATGAAACGTCACAGAAATGCGACAGTTATGAAGTTGATTATTCCATGTATTGGCAAGCACAGAATTATAACAATGTTAATTGTATCACTAACGTATACGTGTACCCTGGAACGGGATTTACTTCCACCGAGTGAAAGGTGACGTGAAATCGTCGTAATATGGAGCGAAGATGGAATGCGTGGGTGGAGGAAGCTGGAGCACTCTGAGGATACCCACTGGCCAGTGGCGGCATCCGCCACATTTCCCAAATGTGAGACTCCGCAGGGAATCGAACCTGTACCGCTGTGGTGGGAANGCTGATGCTGGCGGTATCATCTGCACCTGCTTCCGACCTGGATCTCTCAGAGAAAACAACAGAATTAAATACCAATGATTTGGAACCGAAAGCTAAATCAATAAGAAATATTACCAAGGATTGGGAATCGAAAGGGNAGAATTAAATACCAATGATTTGGAACCGAAAGCTAAATCAATAAGAAATATTACCAAGGATTGGGAATCGAAAGGGAAATTAATAAGAAAATATTGCCGAGGATTTGGAATCAAAAGGAAAAATAATAATAATTAACTGTCAGTATATGTAGCTATGCACTGTACCAGCAGCAGAGTTAATATAGCATAAATTAGAGATATTTGCATTTTCATTAAAAAAAATCCAACCCTTAATCCTCGTGTTTCTCGGCATGACCGCAGGAATATTTTTAATAGTAGTCACAAGATAAGTTTAAATTTTTAATATATTTATTCTTTCTGTGAGATATTTCGAAGCAAATTTGGGCTGTCTAGGACGGTTATGGGAAAAGGCGTCAACGCAATGAAACGTCACAGAAATGCGACAGTTATGAAGTTGATTATTCCATGTATTGGCAAGCACAGAATTATAACAATGTTAATTGTATCACTAACGTATACGTGTACCCTGGAACGGGATTTACTTCCACCGAGTGAAAGGTGACGTGAAATCGTCGTAATATGGAGCGAAGATGGAATGCGTGGGTGGAGGAAGCTGGAGCACTCTGAGGATACCCACTGGCCAGTGGCGGCATCCGCCACATTTCCCAAATGTGAGACTCCGCAGGGAATCGAACCTGTACCGCTGTGGTGGGAAGTCTGTGCACTAGCCACATGGCGTCCGCGGCGCCAGGCAACACATTGAATAAGGACCGTGGTATCTATGTTGTCAGGGCGTGAGAGTATATCTCGGACCCAACTCCTGAAAGAAATTAGAGGATGTTTCTATGCAAATCTCTAATAGTTATTTAATCTTCTTTAGTAGTTGAGTATCGGTAGCTACGGCTAAACGTATAATAACATATATACTCACACTTATGTCATGTACATGTGCTTACATTTCATGGTTATTTTTAACAATAATAATGAGCTATGATCTGCTACGGTGTCGAGTGTTATATATTTTTCGTCACTTAATTCACTTCTTTTGTAACATTTCACACTATTTTGTATTATTTCTTTTAAATATTTTGAAAAGCAACATATGCTAAAAAACTTATATATTCAATCGATTTTTAACTCACCTACCTTATAAATCTCAAAATACGAGTAGATGGAGTTAGTACTTTCGTGGCCAGGGCTCGGGGATTAGGGGCTAGTGCAAGTTGGCAATGTGTAATTCTCAAAGCCTGCATGCAGCTGGTGGCAGTCATTTTGGATATGTAGCCTGGACCTCGACTGCAATTAAATGTTACACAATTTGTCGACTTATTTTTCAGATCATAACTCGCGTGGGTTACGGCCAGCTCGTCTCACAGATCTCTTGTTAGTACTGAGAAAACTCTTTGTTATTCCAGTCCAACATATAAAGTTGTCTTGGTTCCTCCAGCCACATTGTATTCTGTAAATGTTAGAGCCATGCTTGTATCTCCGTTCTATTGGCTCTAGAATGTGCCATTGACTTTTGACCTTGACTACCAGTGACAATAACCATAGTGACCTCAAACACAAAATTTTAACAACGTGTTTAAATTTCTAAAAAAAAAAAAAAAAATAATTTAACTTTATAAATTCTTTATTTTCATCCGATCCACATACTCGTGTTCATTATTGGTATTCTACTCGCTTTAGATTATCTCACGCAACTTAGCAATTGGATGACAGTAATGCAATTTTTTAATGTAAAGAATTTATCTGCTAACTAAATTTTTACTTAGTTCTCTAAATTAGTGAAGCATCATATTCGTTACACTAACTTAAAAAATAATCTGTAGAAGTGGGACGAATGAAACCACATCAAGGAAGAATTAATTTATTTGTTATTTAAATACATCATAAAAAAATAAACATTGTTTTATTACGTAAACTTTATACATATACTGTAGTGATATGTTAAATTTTACAACAATGGCTAAACGCCACGTAAAAGGGCGTTGCCTCACAATGCAGGGCAATTCCGCCTCATTGATGAGATAATTCCATCCCATTCACAACACGACGAAATCTTGTAAGTAATTACAAAAAAGGGAACCTAATTTTTTTTTAAAAGAAAATATTCTTAGAGAATTTTGAATATGATCAATCAGAACATTGAACAAACATTCGTTCATACCAATCCCTCTGCACACGAGATTATGTTGTAAAATGTGTAAATTTCGTCTGGACGATGGTCATTAAGTAATTCCTTTTTCATTAAGGCCTTCGCATTCATATGACTTGAAAGTAATGTTTCTTATAGGTCTACGCATTGTCTGAACTGCTGTAAAGAGCTTTGATTTCCTCTTCTCTGCTTGAGAGAACGTCATGGTTAGTTTTCCTCGTATGCTGACTTCATTATTAGTTTTTTACTTAACCATAACAACTTACCTATAAAAACATATTTCATCTCTGCAGAGGTCGGAATTTAAGGTTGTTGAATTTTTTACCTACGTAATAACATTCTTAATGCCAATTTAGTGAGCTGTCGTGTAATGGCAGGAGAAAACTCTGCAGCACGGACCACTTAAATTGAGGTTCCTTCCACACGAAATTCGCTTGAGACTTTTAAAAAATAAGGCTGTGAAGCATTCTTTAAATTTACACCCCTTTGTGTTTTGGAGGTTTATTTTGATCTTCGTCTACACCTTCATCCAGAATTCTGGCTTTTCGGACAAAACGACGATAGGACCGAAATAGCCCTCACTAAATTAGTATGAGTAAAATTGATATATTCCTGTGCTTGCGAATCCATGGACTGCTCTCTGCGTTGCTTAGTTGAATCTACGTGGGACTGTTTTAGTTGCGACGTGTTATCATAAAAGAATCACACTCCCTGTTGCAAGCATTTTTCAGTTAGCCACATAATGTATCGTATAAGGAGTGCATACAGTATGATAGTTGTGGTGATATTGAGACAATGATTTTTCCAATAGCATTGCCAACTTTAGATACTTGAATAGCATTGTGGCTGTTGTGGTTGTCCAATATGAGCACTTCATTAACATTTTTGGCTTTACATGCTTTAAAAAATGTTTAGGCTTATCTGCAAATATTTTCTTGTTTATCATTCTTCGAGCAACTGTTTACTGAGCCTTCAAGCATCAGGTTTTAAGCATGTAAATTATCCTCTTTCTGGTAAATATGAACATGGGAGGCACATAGTTTTCTGGACAGTTAATGGCCCGATAATAATTTACTCTTTTTCCCCTTTCTTGTTACATATCCAGCCTGTTTGTAAACTGTTGAATAAAGCATTTTAAGAATTTTTTTATACTATAAATACCAGTTTCGTCAATAAGTATGTGAGAATTTAAATTTTTACTTCGTCGTAACATTATCGACATTTAAGTAAAATCTTGGACTTTTCTATTAAAAGCAATAACACTGCTCAGGCTGGTCGCTTCGCGCTTCGAAAGGCTAACTCAAGGATTTATTTTCAGGGATGCTTTCACCAATCCATTCATGCGAGTTTGTATTCCTTTTTAAATCACCTGGGATTCAATTATTTCAGATATTTCAAAAGCTTATCCCCGATGTTCTATTATTGTCGGTCCAGAGAACATTTTAGAAAGTAGCAGAACATGTTCCGCGCGAGCTTTGCTCCAGATTCCTGATGCCAGTAGAACTCTCAGGGTTCTCGTAATATCGGGATACAGGATGTCCGAAAAGTCTTTCCCTGTTTACAAGTTTTGCTTACATCCGCTATATGTGCGATATAGATGGGAAACCGGTGCAAAAATGTTGGCAACCCGACCAAGTTTCTGTTGCGGCAGGAGAACACATCAGTAAGTCTCCACGTGAGTGACTTGGTAGCACGTGGCACATCTAGTCGATATTCAATTTATGTTCATACCATAGCCAACATCAAGGGAGCGTGCAGGCCACGCTGTTAGGCCATCACGACCGATCCATCGCCCAGGAAATGCATCAAGATAGGCACGAACTCACAACCCCCAATGAGGCGGTACACCATATTGTTTAAAAATGACATCTGGGTCATACTCAAAGAACTGAGGAACAGAAAACAATTGCAACTTGTCCAGATACACTAGAGAAGTGATGCCCTCAGCGGAAAAGAATGGTCCGATAATTTTGTCATGCAAAAGCGCACACCAAACATTCACCTTTGGGTTGCCTCTGGTACACTGACACCTCGCCAGGGGGTTCTGAAGCCCAAATACGCACGTTATGCCGGTTCAATACACCACTGACAAAAAAGGTCACCTCGTCAGAAAAAGCAGCACGTTTGAGATAGCTGTTATCGCCCTCAACGCGTGATAACATTTCGACTGCAAAGTAATACCGACACGTGGCATCATTGTGCAACAAAACCTGAAAAATATTCACTTTTTTCTGCACAAAACAATAAACGTTTGTGTAGGATATCATAAAGATAACATTTTGGCATCTGCAATTCACACTGATTTCTTGGGATTTCGCACAAATACATTGTCTCACTGATTCCACCCTTTCAGCTGATATTGTTGGCCGTCCAGTTGTCGGTAAGTCAGCAACAGATCACGTGTTCTTGAACTTGTCATGCCACGACTTGATGCTCTTGACATAGGTTTTGACATTGTTTGAATGTTCCTCTGCACTGTTATTGGTGACCGGGTCTCGCGGTACCAGACGACACATTGAGCTTATTCTTGATTTGTCAACATGGCCAGTTTTCTGGAGACTGCAACTGCCACACTGCAGGTACGTTACTGAAACCCACAACAAAAAACTTGCTTAGTTTGCCAACATTTAGGCACCAGTTTCACATATCGATCTGACATAGAGCGGATGTAAATAAAGTTTGTAATCAGGATAAATCTCACATTTCCTTCTGTGACCATCCGTGACTGCAGTTGCTATTTATTCAAGCTATTGTTCAGTCCAGTTTGTCTTGTAAGTTACCAAATTATAATACTGTGGCATGTTGAACAACAAAAAAATGTTCCAGATTACAGAAAGAACTAAGAACTATATTTGAATCCAGAATATCTCTTTACCAAAGAGGTGGTCACTGTCAGCAGAGTGGTTAACATAAATGAATATAATTTAACTATTATTAATAAAAATTTTACTCTACATTTTTGCCAGATTATTTATTTAACAATTATCACACACGGTATTTCAAATAGTTCCTTTCATTTTCGTTAATTATCCCCAATGTTTTGTTTACTTAATAGATTCTGAGTGAAACAAATTTTAAGAAACCTTTAGATTTCAAATTTCGTAAATTTATCGCTGTTTGTTACTATATTTATTTTTGGCAGTATGTTAATAATAAGAGCAACGTAAAAATATAACTTAACCTAAAAATATTTTTGACAATGGCACACACCCATGTCTTACCCATAATTCGAATTGAGTAATCCACTTGTTGGAAGCTGAATACATCAAATTATACTGTACAGTTAGGGCAGTGTTGACGTACAAAATAAAATTTGCATGCCGTGTCATAGATTATTTTGTGCTAATAAACATTTTATAAAAGATAAGTAACATAAATAATCAAATTTTTAAGTAAAGAGTATTCGTTTATTACTATTCTGGACCGAAATTGCCTTTCAAATAAATAATGCTAAATTTTAAGTTATTTATTTTTTTAGAAATTAGTTAAGTGAGAGTTTGAATTATAATTGAATTAACATACCCCTCCTGAGCTCGCAGAAGTGCCGCAAGACGACGTGGCATGGACTCGACTAATGTCTGAAGGTATGAAGGATGAAATCCACACCATGAATCCTGCAGGACAGTCCACAAATACAATCTGCGCCAATTTGAGAAAGGGTTGCACGTCTGTCACGTTTAATGATTCTCGTCAGTCGTCGTTTGTCCCGTTCTTTCACGATCTTTTTCAGGCCGCAGCGATGTCGAATATTTGATGTTTTACCGGATTCCCGATATTCACGGTACACTCGTGAAATGGTCGTACGCGAACATCCAAATGTTATCGCTACCTCGGAGATGCTATGTCCCATCTATCGTGCGCCGACTATAACACCACGTTCAAACTCACTTAAATCTTGATAACCTGCCATTGTAGCAACAATAACCGATCTAGCTGCCGACCGCATCGCGTTACTCTGATTGGTTCCATACTTCTGTTATTTGTATACGCACGCCTATACCAGTTTTTTTTTTTTTGCTCTTCAGTGTGTATACACGCCTACACAGCATGTGTCAGCTTATGTTGTAAATAACCGGGGAGTCAACAATACAACACCAAACGAAACAAAAAATTCCATATGAAGAAGTCTTAGGCCATCTTGTTGTATAGATACGGATCCATATCACTATATCTTCTGTTGTTAGTCGGAACGCCCCTCCTTGTGTACAGTTTGAGGTAAATACTTATACGGAGTGTGCTGCTATGCCCATTTCACTGTTGTCGTCCAACACAAGCCAGGACACCAAGCACTCGACAGGCCAGTCGTACTGTAACTCTCTGCAACAAAAGTTACGTATATAATTGTCGGATGCCCCGTTGTATCTGATACATTGCACGTGGTTCATGCATGCTGGGGTGCCACCATAATTTAATAGAGTGGCCAGAGACTTTCTAAAAGAACGGTTCCCAGACATGTTGATGGGTCGTTCAGGACCAAGTGCACTGGCCTGCATGTTCCCTTGATCAGAATACGATGGATTTGGGAATATCTCGGAATTATCGTTTCTGATACGGACGTTTCAATACTTCACCGGTGTGTGGAGCAGGGTTGTAATCAGATCCATGTCACAACTGTATATTTGACTGTGTCAGCAATGCGACATATGCAGCCGTGTATTCAGAGGAAAGGTGAATATTTCAAGCACCTATTCTAAGATTGACTCGTTACTGGTGCACAGAGTAGTGACTTAAAGTGTTGTATACAGTATAAATATTAATAATTCCGGCAGAAACGTGGAAGGCATCAGCACGGACTCAACCGAACTTCGGGCATGTTCATGTTCATGTATACACTTTTTGTTTTGTCCAGGGGTGTACTTTTCAGGCCGTGATTACTTCCCACATAAATCGACTCTCCCTACATATTTATGTAGCCTATTTATAAATATATATTAATATATAAATACACAATGAGAGGTACTTTAAATTATGCAATGAGCTTTTTTTTTTAGCTTTCGAGGAGAAGGAACATAAAATGTAATGCATTTGGTAACTATGCACATAATATGCACAACTGTAATTTTTCTGTTTTTGATAGTTACCTCCCAGGTTTGNTAATGCATTTGGTAACTATGCACATAATATGCACAACTGTAATTTTTCTGTTTTTGATAGTTACCTCCCAGGTTTGGAGAGACAGAAAGTAAAAGTAGGGACACAATGCCACATAACGGTTACAAAATTAATTAAAGATAATTTCAGGAACAACAATAGTGACTTAGCTGTCACACAGATATTGAAGTATCGCCCATTGCAGATACAGCAAAATGCAACTTGCCTCTTTATACATAAAATCTCTATGTAAAGAAATTGTTTTAAATTGTGTGAAAACCTTCCTAAGAAGTGGGGTTTTTTCAGCAATATATTTAACAAAAATTTGAAACGATTCTAGGGGCATACTTGCCATGATAATTTGTTTTGTATAATATTAGCTGCAAAGTGCCCAAAATATTCGCTGCCTTTAAAAGCAAAGCCTTGACAAGATCTAACACGATCGATTGTGTCTTCGTCCCTTAAGTCTCAGTAGTTGGAGACCGTCCAATTCATATCGTTTGGAAGAACACAGGAGTATNGATTGTGTCTTCGTCCCTTAAGTCTCAGTAGTTGGAGACCGTCCAATTCATATCGTTTGGAAGAACACAGGAGTATCGGTTTTACTTCAGATGACGCCATCCCACCATGTCTTATACGTGAGCTAAACACAGAATGAAAAACACATTTTAAAGTTTGCTTTTATCAGCGAAATATAGACTACGCATACACAGAAATAGAAACAATATCGAAAAAATTATTTACCTTTGGTCGAAAATATATTAGATTTCTTTGAAAGTGTACATCTCTGCAGTTCACCTCACGGCAAAGTCATCAGAACGCAAGAAACAAACAGGAAGAAAAATCCACCAATTGAAGTATGACCGTCTCTTTTATTGTTTCAGAATGTTCTCCAACTTATTAATGTCAGCAGACTTAGCTCCGAGATACATATATCGTAATATGGACATTCTTGCTTTTGCTGAAGAGATAAAGTATTGAGGACTGCTGACATTAATAAGTTGGAGAACATTCTGAAACTGTCCTTTGAGAAAATTCGTACCAGTTTTTCGACGGTACCTTTCGGCATACGAAGGCCTTTCTTCGTGTTGGAGTAATTTGTTCGATGCCGGATATTTTCTTCCAGATCTTTGGGTTTCATTTACATGGTACAACGAAAATCACATTTGTGTTCTATTACAAGTTTGGGTTAAACGCCGATCTATTCACAACTACTATTGACCATGAGGTAATGCCACATTTTTTTCCAGCCATTCAATATTGAGTATGCAAATGTCATCGCTCACCATCCTGATAGCTCTCTCCCATTTATTTGCATGGTATACAAGCATTTACTGTACATATATAAATTAAGTTCAACGGGTATTTGAAGTGCTTGTTTATTCGATCATATGGAGTCATCGTCTTGACGAGGACTTCTTGAAATACATTATTTATACAATACTAGTTGTGCCCGCGGCTCCACTCACGAGACTACAAAATTATTGTTTAGGTTTTTTTAAAACATATTTTATAGATTTTACTGAATGGCAAAATTCAACGTTAATGTGTGCATCGAAAACTCTGATTAAAACAGGATTATATGACACGATCCACTGGTTGTCTATTTTAATGACACCCGTGTGTTATTAATATGACACACGCCAAGAAATCTTTATTGCTGTACTCGTACACTATACAAATACATACTGCCATTATTGCAACATGTGTACAATATTAAGTATCAATGGAGCAAAATATTGGGTCCGAGTGTTCTCTTCGGTTATATTTATCTTGAGCAACAAATCCCAATTTGGCTCAACTTCTCCCTCTGCACACACATCGGAGGTTTTTTTTTTTTACTTATGTATAGGCACAGCTGCATATTTGCCGTCAGTCTACTTCGTGCTCACAAATGTCTTACAGATTTCCTTATTGGTTTGTTCGCGCGAGTAGGGCATTTTCTACCTCCACGTCCAGGACCAAGGTTGGTGTGCCTGGTCCGAGTTCAGCGACCTCAGATGTCGACAACGAGGAATGTGTTTGACTGCGCCAGTGCTCTTGGCTGCTAACACCACGTGATTTCGTCCTGTGATCTCAGAAATGTTGAAAATTTGACATATTTTCCAAAATAAAATGTTTACTATAAATAGATTTAGGTATTCTTATAAAAAAAATAGGGCATTATTCATATAAGCATCAATAAATAAAAATATGCCAATTGTTTTTTTTAAATTAGAAATTATATTCGAAAATAATTTCATGTTATAGTAATAATTTCTAGCACTTACTAGTTATGTATAGTGTATCACAAGCATGAATTTTTTTTTAAATTGGATTTTATTTTTAAAAAATTATTAAATTAAACGGCCTCATTATTATTTTGATTTTATTGAGTTTTTAATTTATGAAGAAATCAATATAATGTTGGTGGATTATTCTCCACTCCTGGTTTCTATTATTATCGCTCCACCACACAAAATATCCAGGACATATCCAGGCAACTGACATCCCACACAACTGATTATAAACTTCATATTACAACCATCTTTTCTATAACCACCAATATATACTATCCACCCACCCTTCTCCCTCCTACTAACACTGTTCCCCCCTACCACTCCCATACCTACTCTACTTTTAGCCTTTTTCCGAAGGAGAGATAAGCTTATGAGATGACTTTCCAATACGCGTGTATGTGCGTAGGTGTATGTGCGTAGGTGTGTGTGCGTGGGTGTCTATATGAGTGTCCCTCCATAAAATCTTTGAATATATTAACTGAATCTCACCAGACATTGAACATTCCTTTGTAAGGATACCCAACTTTCATAGTTTTCTACCACGCCCAATAGTGGTAGTATAAATATAGAAGTTTTATTTGCGATTTTTGTCATAACGTTTAACCAATTTCGACCAAAATTTGTATGATGAATGTATATATTAGATGCACTGAATACACCAATACGCAAACTCGTTTTCCCTCCAATTTGTAAGAGAGCACCACACAAAAAATATAAGATTTTAAAATCATATTTCGGAAAAAAAATCTACTAATTATTATAAAATTAGAAAACAAGTAGTATAACGTTAGGTCATATATACTGATGTGTTTTAATTGGGTAAGACACATATTTTTAAAATGGCGACCAAACAAATATTTTTTTCTTAGTATGCTATATCTACGAAACCATGTAACTAATTTTGACGTGAATTTTCATGCTGGCAGTTTTTATGAAAGAATAAATAAGCTACTACAAAAACTTTTTTACCGCCATTTTGGAAGAGAGCACATCGTAAAAAGTAAATATTTTTCATTCTATCTCCGTAAACCATTAACAGTAAGTTAAGGCGACATATTATATTTTTTTTTAATCCGTCTTAAATTCATATGACATATTTCCAAATTGTCATGTAAATAATTTTGGTATAACCCAAGCAATTTCAACTAAACTTAGTAAACTGGCGTTATTATGACCAACGTCAAATTTAATTAAACATATAATTTTTGTCTACCATTTTATGACAATTGCTTTACATGAGGAAATTGATATTTTATGTCGAATCACAAAATCCCATTAACTGATTCCTACCAAATTTTTCACGTGTTTAGTGGGATGGCGAGGTTTTTTGTTTTCAATAGTGGTATTATAAATAAAATGTTGTTTGGTGTGTTATATACAAAAAAGAATATACTAAATTAAACCAAAATTCTTGTGCTGCCATTATTAGTTAGAATTACCAGATATGCCTAAAGAGAGACTTTTTTGATCATATTTTTGTAAGAGAGTGCCAGGTAGGTGAGAAACTTAAATTTAAAAGCCATATTACTGGAACCAATTAGTTATCTCCCACTAACGTTGCACGCAGTTAGTGCCACAGTGGGCTATGCAAACTAAAATTACTAAAACGTGTCAGATGCTTAATCTTCAAAATGATGGCCATGTAAATATTTTACATACAATTGTCATATGTATTAAAAAATTTAACCAAATTCAACCGCACCTTTTATGTTGACAGTATCTATTCGAAGCATCACATATAATATAAACAGCCACTTCCGTTTGAATTTTTGTGCGATAGTACCAAATAAGTCAATAAAGCTTATATGCCGTATCTCGGGAAGCTATCAATCTATTTCAACAAAATTCTTTACATAGGTATGCTATGATTTAAGGGACTCAGACACTTATGACAAGCACCAAAGCTGCCGCTTGGTAGAAAGTGTTTATACTGGTGTCTAAAGGGCCAATTTACTACTTAAGNTGACGTACCCGCCTGTGAGCTCCACTATAGCTTGAGTACGGACGAGTAAATCTAGAGACGCCGTAGGCGTCACTTATTTACATAATCATGGCCCTTTAAATTATTTAAAGTTAGTAACGCCTATTGTTATGATGTGATCAGGCCTTAGCTGAACGGCCTGCCTGATTACACCTTCAAACATTAAACCAGGGCACGAGCGTGATTGCAACAACACCTTGGGAAAGACAGTTGCAGAAATCCCCTCCACCGGCCAGTAAATGGAGCCGAAATATATTAAACAACGTGCCCGATATAGGCCAGCGTAACACCGGGAGCAGCGTCTTTTGTCGTCGACCCGACCCGAGAGAAGACCACGGAAGATGGGTGTGTCCGGCCGTCATTAACTGCCTCCTACAATTAGCCTCCGGCAACATGACCAAGGTGGGGGCTTTCCAATTAGACTGTACTAGTAATGGCGTAAGGTAACAATAAATCTTAATATAATTAAAAAGCATTTTGGTATTCAATTTAAGCTCCTCCGATCAATAGTCACGTAAAAAGGTGTTGTATAATCTTTATGTTCAATAAACTCCATCTTATACTGCTATGCTCTACCTAATCATGACTCATTATTTCAGCTACGCTCATAGCGACCTTTCACATATGAATGGCTTAAAAGTGGATTCGCGACACTATGGACCAAATCATTAGACTGATTACCGAAGTTGATGCTGCGAAAATCACCTCCATAATGCAGTTGACCGCACAGCAGCTTGTGGTACTAGGGATTCTCGGTTCGAGTCCCAAGAAATGTACTTGCGTTTTCGCAATTGTCTCGCTAGAGTGCATATGTTTCTGGTTCAGTTTCTAAAGGTATTGCTGTCAAAGAGCTAAAAACATCTACATACAATCTAAGTATTTAAGAATTCCATCAAAATTCTTTTCATCCGTTTATGGAAATGTAAGCACATTAGATGTATATATAATTTCATGTTCAATTTACTCTCAGTATTTGCCCGCCTTCCTGCTGTCCTCTTCCCCTGCTCTAAGTGCTACCCTATCTCCCTACTTCAACATTTCACTAGCCATCAGGGACATATTTTCCTGTATACATATATGGGGGTGAAGAAGATCATAATATTTATCGCGCACGTGCAGAGGCGTTAATCAACTCAGGACCACAAATAATGACATCGTTTGCATATATCGACTGATGCAAACATTCACAAGTTAATCCATATTAAAATAATATATGACAAAATCAAAAAATAATATTGATCTGATTAAAAAATTAATCTATTGTTCTGTGCTAAAATATTTAATACAATACGTTGTAGCACAACAAACTCTTTTATCGTCACATTATTTTTAATGTTAACAAGTTTACAAAAAAATTTAATTTATTTTGTGAATACAGTTTTTTTAGTATTTTCCAATATGATACTGTACCTAGAGAGTGACACATTCCTGTCAAATTCTCTACATATTATAAAAAATGACTTACTTGTTGGATATTTAAGCACTTTTGAATTATCATGGGAAGGATTATTTTAATCCCATTCAAGTAAATCTTTTATTAAATTATGTGTTATTTTTTTCAACAGTAGTGTTTAAATACTCACATTCAGTAGTCCAATTCAGGGTTAATAACCAATACAGCTGAAATAGGAGCCCAACACTGGGTAATATTTAATACGATATTTAGACAATAGTGTTCATGAACTTATACAATACGAGTCCCTTCCTTCTGAAACAATTCGCCACATTTGTACAGAAATGTCTTGGCTCTTCATTAATACTTGCAGCTTCGATCTCACTCTCACCACACGTTACCGTCACTTGATGTAGTAAACTTTACCCTACACCCACATGAGAGTCAGAATGCTTCATACCAACCTTAGTGAGGATTCCAACCATGACCATACCGATCATATCTAGCATAACCAACCTTGCCAACAGTACTAACTACATATAACATACAAATAATTAAATCCATAGAGTCCTCTCAGACCTGATGGAGCATAGAAGCAATGCGGAGAATGTAATACCGACCATGTCATTCTCACTTTCCGTAGACCAAACAGACAATAATGTACGCAATGCCCATGATGACGGCTATGACGTCACCATGTGTTCACACAGGACTTACCAGACACGCACAAGAGTGCAGAGGTAACTCCGACAAACCAAACTCAGCAAACGGACCTCAAAAATACTTCTAAACAACAAAAACCTTCGTAGTAATTAGAAAGTTGTACCTTCATCAGAGTCGAGTGGGTACAGCACTGAATTATTAAGTCCACCAGGAAATAAGTAAGGATGGATAGGAAAAAGATCATACACATGCATACATGTATATGTAAAATTTTCAGATATTTTGTTAGTTATATTTTGATTTTTTGACCTAATAGCGATAAATGAGCAAAAATTATTCTTACCATTTAATGCACAACTTTGTAGACATTCTAAAACTGAAAATATTTAATTTATTTTGAAAAAAACTTGACATAATAGCATAAAAGATATAAAATCTTACCGTAACTATCTTTTAATTCGATTTTTCAGTAAATGAAAGTCAGTGTCATCGTTGTTGCCTGTTATCTGTATTTAATCACTCCCTTCAATTGGATAATATTTACACATGCAATGCAACTAATAACTGTTGCTAGGGTCGTGAGATATGGCGTGCCGCCCGACGGTAGTTTCAGGACAGAAACTCTGCATTTCTCTCTTTTATCTGAACGTTAATTTTAATGACTATTGCCAATATCTTTTTCTTCACCAACATCTTTGTCAAAACCTCAACAGCATTTTGGTTCATTTACATTTCTACATTCTCTTTTTATTTGACATATTCACCTTCATAAGCTTGCTTAGTATCGCATTTTTTTAATATTTATAAATTTTACCTCGTCATCGATATCGGTTTAAGAAGCACCTTTCACTTTTCGTTAGCATCAATAGTTTGGCCTTGTCCTTAACTCAGCCATGAAATGTGGAATTCAACTTTAGTAATTTACCAAGTCGTCTATCATTGCGAATGAATGCAGATCGATGACTCTAACTAAAAAAATACCTCCGAATATTTGAATATCGCTCACCATTTAAAGTTCGGGATCGTTAAGAATAATGAGGANCTAACTAAAAAAATACCTCCGAATATTTGAATATCGCTCACCATTTAAAGTTCGGGATCGTTAAGAATAATGAGGAGATGAAGATGTGAACTAATTTTTCTTTTTTGCAGGCAGTTTGACTACGATTTTGCATTTCTTAGAATATCTCCTTGTGTTATCACTCATTCCGAATTGGGGCTTGCTTGTCACATCGGAATTGCTTGATGGAAGGACGCATTACACGTTCTTCAAACTCGTGTCTCCGAGCATTTAATATGCACTCTCTCATGAACAGCACCACTGAGGTTCTGAAGGTGATTGTGCGGAAATGGGACCAGATGCAAAATGCCAAAGGCAACAGCTGATGTGCAGTAAGTGGTATTTCTTCACACGCGCAGTGAATGTATTAAATTCGATAGGAGAGAACGCTGCTCTAATATCAGTGCTCATTACACAGCAACACACTTGGGCAATATTTACACAAGCTCCAAACTAGGAAAACATTAAAAATTAGCATACTCAAATACCGACATCACAAAAACAGGACGTTACAAAACGTTAAATGCATAAATTCACTCAAGCATCAAGATGCTTGAAAAAAAAATTAAAATTATCCCCATACAATAAATATATCATGTTCATCTCTCCCCACCTGTGTACAGGAATTTAAGTGAAGTGGGGGAGGGGGAGGGGAGGATCTTCGAGTGATGGAAACAGTAGATAATTTCGGTAGGATTGGAATTAATTATACACACACACACCAGTTTTATGTAAATCTGTAATCTAGAGTGCAATGTGTACTGATCAGAAGCACGAGTTCAACATCTTCTTAAGAAAAGTGCATGAAATCCTCGAAAGGGTGGAGCTTAAGATAAGAAAAATGTAATGTTGTATTTTATTGATCATCTCTAGTTAAAACTTAATTATTGTTTCGCACCACGAAATTTGATACATAATAAGTGATTAGAAACCATACAAGATTCCAACAACAGTTGTTTTTAGAAAACTTGACAATTTTCGTTCAGTTTCACATTACCCAAGCACAAAGTCATGATATAAAATAATTATGGTTGCATTAAAAATGGGGAAAAAAACAGTGGTTAAGCTATACCTCTAAAAGCGTACACGTGTATGTTATGTACACATGTTTTCTACTTATATACACACATTTGCAAAAAAAAANTATACCTCTAAAAGCGTACACGTGTATGTTATGTACACATGTTTTCTACTTATATACACACATTTGCAAAAAAAAATTGATCACCATGAACGAATCACGCGAGTACGACGAAGGTTGCCACTCAGTATCGCTGATATGTGTTCCNAAAAAAAATTGATCACCATGAACGAATCACGCGAGTACGACGAAGGTTGCCACTCAGTATCGCTGATATGTGTTCCATTTGTATTTAATGCGAAACATTTGCGCGGATGTTCCACTAGGGTGGACACACGTCCCTCCATAATTCACAGCTGCAAGACTCCGAATGAGGCTCGAGTGGCAGGGTGAGTAGCGTGAGCCACCGAGCCAAGTGCAGTGAACACACAGCATGCCCCAGCGGCGCATTCGACAAGCCTTTGCCCAGCCGGGTGAGTCTGACAAGAGGCCGCATTGTCGGCCTCCGAGAGGCAGGTTAGACGTTTCGGCGCATATTGCTCGCCACTTGAACCGTTCTGCATACACTGGGAGCTGGCGGTTTACGCAGTGGGAACAGGAGGGTACACACGCCCGTCGAGAAGGCTCGGGTCGACTCCGCGCGGACCAGCGGCACGGGAAGGATCATTCCATCGTGCGGCAGGCTGTGTCTGTGCACCATCCAGGGACATGTCACGGCAGCTAGTGATACGTCTGTGTCCACCAGTGCCGTATCCAGGCGGCTAACAGAGCGGGATCTGTCATCGCAGCATCCCGTACGAAGTCTACTATTATGACCTGAGCATGTGACCTTCTGTCGGGAACGGCCAGCATGGCAGCTTGCGGATTTGCGACGAGTGGTGTTCAGTGATGGATCACGTTTCTGTCTGGATACAGAAGACCACCGAATTCGAGTCTGGAGGCGTCCTGGCCAGTGCCGTGTTCCACGCTTCATTGTATAGCGGCACACTTCTCCAACGAGAGTTATAATGGCGTGGGATGCCATTTCCTTCGATTCCCGCACCCCAATATTCGTGATTGAAGAAACCCTGGCGGCGCGGCGATACGTCCACGAAATTCTGAGATTATGTGATCTCCTCTTCCTGGTGCCGCTTGACAACTCCATCTTCCAGCAGGATAATGCCCGACTTCGCTCAGC
Source organism: Clitarchus hookeri (assembly GCA_002778355.1). Lineage (NCBI taxonomy): Eukaryota > Metazoa > Arthropoda > Insecta > Phasmatodea > Phasmatidae > Clitarchus > Clitarchus hookeri. The sequence continues at coordinate 129,389 of NQII01004123.1, forward strand.
ATGGGTATATCTAACCTGCCCTTCGTGGTGTTAACATGCTTCCTTAACCAGAAATCTCCCCAGACCTCTCACCCACCGAGAATGTTAGGCACCATATTGGACGGCAACTCCGGCCAGCGGCCGTCAGTTGCGCCAGATTTGCCAGGATCTTTCTCAGGAGAACACCCGACGTCTGTATGCATCCATGCCCCGGCCTCATCGCCACCTATCTCCATGCTACGGGTGGTCCAACACCACACTAAGTGCATCATGCAAGTATTGGTCCCCTGCAATACATGCTTGGTGTGGTACAATATTTTGATATTTTCTGTATACATATTAACAATTTCCTGTACCTGTACAAACTTACGTGCCCCTGCGATAGCACCTCAAGGGCGATAAATTTTTTTGCAAATGTATGTATTTTCGTGAAAAAGCTGCATCAGCGGACTCCCAGTGTAAAACGTTTACAACCTTCCATGTTAGTGTTTTTTTTTCTTATATACAAGTTATCGAGCATTACTTATTGCTGTATTTACCCAGTAACCTGTTAGACAACCAAAGCCCGACCGCCAGGCGGCGTGTTATACTAATGAGCGCTCAGGACGTTTGGAACACAGAGCATGATTTTTAGTGTGAAGAAATTCCACTGACTGTTTTAATGGACATTTAAGCGTAAAAACCACAAGTACTATTAAAACTTAAGAAGAATCATGAGAGGATTGATGCAACCAGAGAATCTCACCGATGACCGCTCTATTGATGCAGGACTCGTGCGGGCAGTGGTTGAAACTCCGCGAAGCGAAGGAGACCACGAGGGTCCTTCAACTATTTACGGACCAATGCAATGAGCGGCGACGCAGTTCCAGTACTGTACTGGATGGACAGTAGATGTGACAGTTCCAATACTGTACTGGATGGACAGTAGAGGTGACAGTTCCAGTACTGTACTGGATGGACAGTAGAGGTGACAGTTCCAGTACTGTACTGGATGGACAGTAGAGGTGACAGTTCCAGTACTGTACTGGATGGACAGTAGAGGTGACAGTTCCAGTACTGTACTGGATGGACAGTAGAGGTGACAGTTCCAGTACTGTACTGGATGGACAGTAGAGGTGACAGTTCCAGTACTGTACTGGATGGACAGTAGAGGTGACAGTTCCAGTACTGTACTGGATGGACAGTAGAGGTGACAGTTCCAGTACTGTACTGGATGGACAGTAGAGGTGACAGTTCCAGTACTGTACTGGATGGACAGTAGAGGTGACAGTTCCAGTACTGTACTGGATGGACAGTAGAGGTGACAGTTCCAGTACTGTACTGGATGGACAGTAGAGGTGACAGTTCCAGTACTGTACTGGATGGACAGTAGAGGTGACAGTTCCAGTACTGTACTGGATGGACAGTAGAGGTGACAGTTCCAGTACTGTACTGGATGGACAGTAGAGGTGACAGTTCCAGTACTGTACTGGATGGACAGTAGAGGTGACAGTTCCAGTACTGTACTGGATGGACAGTAGAGGTGACAGTTCCAGTACTGTACTGGATGGACAGTAGAGGTGACAGTTCCAGTACTGTACTGGATGGACAGTAGAGGTGACAGTCCCAGTACTGTACTGGATGTACAGTAGAGATGAAAGTTCCAGTAGTATACTGGATGGACAGTAGCGGTGACAGTTCCAGTACTCTACTGGATGGACAGTAGAGGCGAAGGTAGTACCATGGCCGGACCAGCTTCTCCAACCTTGCGGTTGTGTCAGGTCAACTATTGTGTCAGTTGGAAGCGCCTGCGCTGGTTGAGTGTAACTCAGTCCTGTATCGTCGGGCCCTTCACATGAAGTATACTCTATTAGAGGCCAGGTGCTGTAGTGAGGGTGTCCTTGACTAAGGAGCAAACGCTCTCTGCGTTACATATACCGCAACCTAGTACCCAGTATAAATAACAAATAATTGCTTGTGATTCTTGACCTATGGCAGCTAACTCCTTCGAAGTTAAGGGTTTCGAATATGTGCTAGTAGGTGCCCTTAGTCCAGGGAGCATTACACGGAATGAATGGTTTACAATTCGACAATTATATTTAACATTTTAAGTATTGCTTTTGATATGATAAGAAATAAAATAATACTATAAATAAAGCATGACTATGATGGAAAATTACATTTTAAAAATTAATAAAACTTACTAAAAACTTTTGAAAGGTTTATTTTCATTTATATTTTAAACATTTCGTATTCATATCTAAAATGGAAAATAAATTTATACGCAAGGGAAAGGCTCAAAATAATTTATTTTTTTATAATCATAATGAAATGAAGGAAACACTCGTGGTAATTTGTTATGCGGTGTTCTGATATTTCAATTTGTATTTTCCCCCTCAAAATATGAAGTTAAAACAATTAGAACTTACTGCAGGTGAGCCAAGTGTCGGATTACAAACAATCGTTACATGCCACTTCTGGGACTTCAATAAACACTTTAGTGAAAAGATAACTTCATGTTAAATATTTTACAATTTGTGAGAATTAATATTTTAATCAAAAAAATTTCTGTTTTCGTTTAAAAAAAAACATTTCAAAAATTACTTTTGAAATTATTTGATATTCGTATCAAGTTATCATCAATATCATATCTCTACACCATAAAATATCCTCAAAATATAGAAAATATTTTGACTCTTTGACAGCCTTACATGCTGGGCCACTGGTGGTTTCTCTGTATTTGGATTCAATTGAGCGAATATATATGGACGGCTTTTAATAGCGGCATCTTGATTAAGCAATGCAGGTGGATATTTAGCAGTGCAAGGAAGCGGAGATCCCCGAGAAAACCAGCCGACCAGTGGTAACGCCTGGATCTATTTCCATATGAGAAAATCCGGGGAAAACCCCGCCGGGAATAGAACCCAGTTCGTCTTGGCTGAAGACNAAAACCCCGCCGGGAATAGAACCCAGTTCGTCTTGGCTGAAGACGAACGAGTAGAGGGATTATAGGGAATGCTGCCGGTCGGCCGGCAGCCATCTTGTATCCATGTGGTCTTCACCTTGACCTTTGACCCCAAAAATCCCAAACATTCAAAAAAATACAAAAAATGTAAAAATCCAAAAGAAAATCCAAAACATTTATAACACGATTATATTTAAAGATTACTTTAAATTTATTTTAATAAAACTTAAATTTTGAGAGGTTCACCACACTCCCCTCCTCAAATACTTATTCCACCATCTTGGTAAGTGCAGTCCACCATCTTGGTAGGCGTTACAGCCACAATCCCCCATTTTGGTCGTTGTAGTCCATAATATTGGTAGGTAAAGTCCGCCATCTTGGTAGGCGTCACAGCCACCAACAGCCATCGTGGTAGATGCAGCCGTCCTCCATTTTGGTCGGTGCAGTCCACCATATTGGTAGATGCAACCGTCTGCCATCATGGCCAGTACAGTTCACTTTCTTGGTAGGCGTCACAGTCCCTGTCCGGCATCTTGGTTTTTTCGTTTGCCATTTTTTTTAAATATTTCTGGAGTTTGTCTGTCACCTTCGTTCGACCGTCATTTTAGTTGTTTCACATGTAATTTGTTTTACATTGCTGGTTCTGTGCCCCACTTCGCGCCTAGCAGACTGACACACTCCAATTCCTCCTTCCAATATATTTAATTGACAAATTGCCCCACCTCTGATTCTCATTGGCTGATTGCCCACCCCCTTTCAATATATTTGGTTGCTCCGCCAATGTTTCTCATTGACTAATTACTCGGGTGTTTTCGGAAACCTTCGTTCCTACCAATCGGCGGCCTACTTAAATCTCGAAGGCAGACTATTTCCCCCCTCTTAAAATTTTTTTATGAGACTCACCCCGAGTCCTTTCGGGAAAGCAGTCATTTTTCTCACCGAAGTTCCATTTCGCTATTTAAAGAGGAATGTCCAGCGACTATTTCGAAACTTGCAGGGTTTCAAACCCCTGTTAAATTTACGATAGCCATCNATTTAAAGAGGAATGTCCAGCGACTATTTCGAAACTTGCAGGGTTTCAAACCCCTGTTAAATTTACGATAGCCATCTTGTCAAGTGAAGAAGAAAATGACAGCAACGCAGAAGAAAATGGAGATAATGTTCTTCAGCTTATCCGTACCATATTGGCACGAGGAGCAACTTGGTCAATGCCGTCTACTAGCACGAATCCGCAACCATCAGGTAAACCGTACCAACCTCATCGGTCAGAACGCCCTACAACTTATTATTCTCTCCCAGCTTCGCAGAGCTCCATCAGCTNAAACCGTACCAACCTCATCGGTCAGAACGCCCTACAACTTATTATTCTCTCCCAGCTTCGCAGAGCTCCATCAGCTCTGTCATCATCGCAGCAGCATAGCCAGTAAATTGTACCGTCACAAAATTTAATTTGCAGAACGCCCCGACCACCTCGTAAACTTACGCGTCGGTGCCCACAATTCAGTTCACTGTACTTGTTCCCGTCTTCTGAACTGAATGAAGAAAATTCGGCGACGGACACTTCCATTTCGTCTTCGATATCACTGTATTCGAAGTCGGAGNTTCTGAACTGAATGAAGAAAATTCGGCGACGGACACTTCCATTTCGTCTTCGATATCACTGTATTCGAAGTCGGAATGCAAGACATATGTTTGTAAGAAATTTTGCTGGTTTTGAGGGAAATTTGGGAAATTTTGAGGTAAAAATGGAAATGTTTAGTGAAATTCTGGTCCTCTGCCCGATGCCATGTCCATCCTATCGTCATAACCCCCAACTCCCTCATAACCACCATATTTACTTAGAATTAAATGTGGGAGATTGAAGTCGAAAAGGTAATACTGATATTAAACCTAGAAGGCAATGTCAAATTCATTTTCAGTCGAATCATTCCACCAAAAAGTGTTTTTACAAAAAAAAAGAAGGAAATTCTGTACAGGAAAATGATGGAAAGGATGTAGTGAGCTCGGAGAAAGAGGTACCGTGGGTTAACGGGGAACAGTTGGATGGTAGGAAGGAGAAAGAAAATAAATGTTTAAATTCCCAAATCCCAGGAAAAACAGTAATCTGTTTCAGATGCGGAAATCCTGGGCATTTTCAGTTTAAGTGTCCGTTGCGAGGAAAACCCACTGGTATGGGTGTCGTTGCAAATATTAATTTGAATAATAAAATTGGTTTGCTGTTTGTTCCGCTGACAGTTGGTAGTCCGCAAGTATCAGCGTTAGCTGACTCTGGTGCGTCTGCGTGGCTTATAACGCAGGAAATGTGTAATAAAATTGTGCTTGACACGCAGATAGGCCCAGCACATCTTAAAGTAGGAGAGTCAGTGGTATTTTCTTTAGAAGACGGAGGTTTAATAATTCAAATGTTGTTGCCGTAATTAAAATTAAAATTGAGCCTTTTTTTATGGAAAGTACAATTTATAGATTATTTGAAAATTTGTCGCGTAGTGTAATATTGGGTATAGATTTCTTGGGCAGTACACACGCTTGTATAGATGTGGCGAGTAAAGTATTAAAATTTAGTTTTTCACCTGAGACCGTAATTGCTTTGCTAAATAAGCCTTCAAAGTGTCACCAAATGCAGTTGTTACAGCACACTGAAACGGTAGCCAAACAATTGGCAAAACTGATAACCGAGTTTAGCGACGTAATTAGGTCTAAGTTAGGGCAATGCAAAGATGTTCCTATAGTGATAAATGTAAAACATGGAGAGTCTGTCGTGCCCGCGCCATGCCGGGGGTCTGCACCGAAAAAGTAAATTTTCAAACAGCTAGTAAATAAGTGGCGATAACAGGGAATTGCAGAGAATTCCAGTAGCCCGTATGCTAGTCCCTCCTTCTCATTGCCAAAAACACCGGGACAATATCGCTTGTTATGAGAATATAGACAGCGTGATAAAAAAATTGTACGTGGATACATTTCCGGCTTCTGTCTTAGAAACTGTTTTTTTTTTCATCTGCAGAAAGCTAAATATTTCACAATTTTGTACATTAATTCCGCTTTCTTCCTATGCGCATTACATCCTAATTCTAGAGAGCCGTTAGCAATTTCTACGCCGTGCGTTTTGTACCAATGGACGCGTTTGCCCGTGGACGTTAATACTGGCCCACAAGCTACGTCAAGAGTGTTAAACCACGTGTTAGGGCGGTATATTTTTGAGTTGGTCGTTGCGTATATTGACGACGTGTGTATTTATAGTAACACATCGGCAGACCACCTTAAATACCTACTGATAGTGTTAGACGCCTTAAGGAAGGCTGGCCTAACGGTAGATCCAGAGAAAATCAGTTGGGCAGAACAGCGCATATGGTGTCTAGGTTTTATTATTTCAGAGGAGAATTTACGCACTGACCCCGAAAAAATTTAAGCAATTATAAATTTTTCTCAGCCGGAAAATCTGCGTGTCGCAAGATTATTTGTAGGAAGGGTTACATTCCACAAATAATTTGTTCCAAATTTTTCAAAACATACAAAATCTTTAAATTTGTTAAAAAGGAAAAATGTAGATATTGTATGGAATCCAGAGCAACAGAATGCTTTTCAAAAACTAAAAGAAAGTTTTGTAAATCCTCCCGTTCTGAGTTTGCCAAATTTCTAAAAATAATTTTTTTGTTTTGCATTGTGTCGCCGTTTGGGCGTGTTTCAGTCAAAAGAAATATTAATTTGGTTCCGATAGCATACGCCAGAAATTTGTTAACTCAGGCGGAACGGAAATGTACTATTTGTAAAAAGGAGTGTTTAAGTTGTATATGGGATATTGAAAGGTTTGCGGATACAGATATAATTAATTGAACAAACTTTCGTTATAAAAATTGTGTTTTCTTCTATTAGTTTTAATTAAAGTTACTTTTAAATAAATTTTAAAAAAAGTTTTAAAAATAGAATAGAATATACTTTTATTTGAATTCCGTGTAATTGTCATGAATTATTATTACTACTCCGGGTATACGTTATATAAAATGATATGTCAAATGGGGAACAACTAAGTCCAATACGTCCACAGTATCATGGGACCAAAGTATATTTATTCTGCATTGCGGTCCTGAGCCAAATGACGTCTCCACGTAAATGTTAGATAATACACCTATTTAATACCGTATACAGGTTTTTAAAAAAGGCCGTATAAGAATACCAGGACGCGAAATCAACAAATATTCGAAGACCATTTATCGCGGGGTAGTTGTGCCAAGAGTTGAGTTGCGCCCTAGTTGGCGGTTGAAGTTGAGCGTCTCGCAACATCGCATCGGACGAGAGTTACACTTATCGCCGTAGGACAGCAGTAGGTTTGCTGTTAAGAACAGTTAAAGCATTTGTTAAATGTGTATCTTTATACAGAGTGTTTGCATTTATGTGCCCTTGTCATGTCCCTCTTACAAATGTGGAAGTGTGCATATAGGTATCGACTAAAACAGATACAATTACATTAACAATGCTTGTGTGCATATATGAAATAAACATTCACGCATTACAGAAAGTAGCGCCGTGCATAATAATAATAATGAGAGGAATAAAATAAAATTAAGTAACACATGCAACTCAGTACCGTAGCACACGGGTCCTCTCGGCTGTTCAGTATTTGTTCGAAGTTGCTCCCATTAGCAGCGATGCACATCTCAAGGCGTCGAATCGACCCCATCTGGGTGATCATCAGCATTTCCTGAGTAATTGTAACAACGCCAGCATGAATTCGGCCTGTTATTATTTCACTTCTGCAACTGTGGATCAGTAATGAACTCAGCTCACGTCTTGCACATTATCAGTTTATGCACAGTGTCCGGTTATTTTTTGTTTTTATTAATTGCGTTTTGTGTCTTCAATAATTACTAATATTTGCAATAATTTCCACGCAGTGCTGCTATACCATCAGTTAACCTTTCCGAGGTTTTTATTTTCTGTTTACTACTCTCTTGTTTAATTGCCTTATCAATGTTTCTAAAAAAAAAACGTAAAAAAAAAAGTTACAACTAATGTCATTGCCAAAATTTGTTACCCTCATTCTCATTGGCTAAATTTCAAAATTGTGAGGAAACCTTCTATAGAAAACTGTATACGACATATTACGAAAACGTTCAGCGTTCGGCCAAATCTTCCATATAGTTATCCATACAACAGACCATGCAAGCTTGCATATATTCCAAAACTTTCAACATGGCATATGGGATTTATTTTCTAGGAAAAATTAATAAAGTTGTAGCGATTACCCTACCGTTTTAAGTAGCAGTGAACATGGATACTTGAAGATTTACCACACTGGCACTCGACTACAGTCAAGTTGATCCACCGGGATAAAGAACATTAACACAGTGCTACACTTGAAATAACCATATCCACGTCAATAACGTTAATATATTGATATCGTCTATAGAGTAACTGCAATATCACACATGTCCATTCCCATAAAGATAACGAGCATTTAACTTTATTATGAGAGAACCTGTGGGTATCAAAACACAATTCTCCTATGGAATTTTACAAGTCATATGCAGTGCCTTAAACGTACATTACCGTTCACAAAAATAGACATACTTTTGACTCGCACTAATGTTACCTTTTACGTACTTTTGTGTAAACTAAAAATCAAAATATGTCAGATAATAAGTAAATTTGAGGGAATCCTAACAGCAAAATATTTTTAAAGCAAGAACATTGAATGGTAATATTTATGTGACAAGTTAGCCAACTCGAACATAACTACTCCCTTGAAAGGTCTAGTTTGAAAGTTAAATCAGAATGGACAGCAAACTAAAACATCCAGTTGCATCATATAAATTGTAACACAGAGTTTTAGTTACGGTAGCGGCAATGCCAGTGGGTATGGCTGTGGTTAATTCAGTTGTGCCACGGCCTCAGCTCAGTATATCCACGATGCTACAACAGCATGACCTCTCGAAAGACAGAAATGATAGACAGCGTGGTTATTGTCCCGAATTTTGCTGTTTTGAAACCCCGCAACTTTCATTGCTGGTGCGTTGAGGGAGTGCTAGCGAACTCCTCTGATTTATCACACGTTCGTTTCTTTCGACCATAAAACATGTAGCTGGTGTATTGTAGTGAAGTGTAGTGTAGTGTAGTGTAGTGTCGTTTAGTGTGATTTAGTGTCGTGTAGTGCTGTGTAGTGTCGTTTAGTGTCGTGTAGTGTAGTGTGGTGTAGTGTCGTTTAGTGTCATGTGGAGTCGTGCAGTGTGGTGCAGTGTGGTGTAGTGTCGTGTGGAGTCGTATAGTGCGGTGTAGTGTGGTGTAGCGCTGTCCCCCAGCTCTTCCCCTTAGTGGAAGGTCGAAGTCACACTATGCATTTTTGCCGTTGTGGTAGAACATACATGGTTTAAAGCTCCCACCCACCTGGCGGTAGAACTGTGACTGAAACTTTTTCTGTGTAATCGTTGTTTGCGCTAAAAGGGGCATCTCGGTAAATAAATGTACTCTAAGTACAAATGTTTGCCAGAAAAGGTAAATAAACAATTACATATTGTACATGGTACCATCTTTTCTTTTAACTTTTATTATATTAAGCGTATATATGGAAACCGAAGTTTGTGAGGATATTTTAATATTGCACTTTAAAAGCTTGCATGTGCAGTTTCCGTAAGCATTTGGAGTTGAGTGGAGTTTAGATATTTGGCCGGCTCTTAGCATAGAGGTCTTCATAGTCGATGAGAGTGAAACGAGGTGAATGTGGAGCGGCGCCGGAATGCAAAGGCGGTGGAAACGAGAGATCCCCGAGAAAGCCCGCGCCGGTCATCGGCATCGTCCGGCACGATTCTCACAGTCACGACCCCGCCGTGAAACAATTCCGGTTCACCTAGGTGGGAGGCGAGCAGTCTGACCACTGCACCACCGCGGCCCTCCTTAAGTACGACTGTACGGGTGTAGTTTAGTATGTTGGCTTCCATAGTGGGTAATGAAGTCTCACTTGTACACAACAGCTTTGCACAGTACAGCATCGCGACGGAAACACTTCACGCAATGCGCGTAGGAGTGCTGAGGCGTTAGGGGTGCGTGGTATTGTCACCCGTATCACTCTCTCGCTTCTTGACCTTGAACGCGCGCAGGTACATACTTAGCATTTACACCGGAGCAGTTCTTTCTTTTCAGCTGTACTAGGCTTAAAAAAACATTTTTGACGTGGGTAAATGTAAGTAGTGCATTAACAAGAGACGTGCACTTTGGGAAGAGCGTTCAAAAGATTAAACGGATAAATTTTTACGTGAATTATCATGGTTATAAATATGCAAGCGTGACTTGGAGTTATCAGAAAGAGATGAACCGAGTGTCTATGAGTCACCTGTTGACACGATATGTATTCACTACTATAGTAAAACTGGGGTGAGTTCTTGTCCCGCTATTCTATTTGGCGCGAAACAGCGTGAATTGTGTAGCTCACCTGGTCAAACCGCTCACCTTCTTGCCTCATCTGCAAAGTGCGTAGTGTTTCTCCGGCATAAGTAGGTACTCTGACAGAGCCGAGAGAAACTACTTGCGTTCGATTTCCACTGTATTTTCGCTGCACCATCGACAACATGTGCTTTTGTTTAGGATTTTTCTTTATTACGAGACTAAAGAGTGAATTCGTTTATTTGAATTTTGTTGGGGGACTTATTAAGAGTTCTTAAATCAAATCAATAGCCTCCAATCTGCAATAATGTCTACACAGTTAGACATACCTTAAAAAAACTAAACTTAAGAGTTTTTTATTTGTCATTCAGCTAGTTTAACATTCTGTTATAATAGAGAGAAAAGAAATATTTCAGTTAACAGTTATTTTATTTAACTTTCAAATACACTTTATTAGCAGTTTTCATTATTGGAAATCCTGAGATCACAAACATCGAGAATATTTCAAACTTCTTATTATTCTTTTCTGCATAGTCGGTGTTGCACTGAAGTAGATTTTTTCACACGACATGTGTTGAAATCTGGTGATATTTCGCGCCATTTTCCCCATTGTCCTAGTTACACCTCCTTAAGGGCTGGTGTAATTATTGCCGCACAAATTCCACCGGACCTCACGTCACATCCGGCTGAGAGAAACTATATTTCTGCTATTTTTCTTGTCTATATAGCCTATGTAATTGAAAGAACAAACTTAAATTATCGCGAGCCAACACTGTAGGAAAATACGCAGATAGTAATCAGAGCAAAGTATGTTAACATTATTGCTTATATTCTACTTGCTGATATTATTATTTAAAAATAATTAAATTGTCTTTAAATAATTACGAACGTTGTGTAAGGAACAATTTTCTATAGGAGAATAATTTTCGTGCTTTGTGTTGATGTAAATATGTGCCCAATAAGATTAACACAGCGAGAAAGATATATAAAAGCCACACAAGACACGTTAGAAAGCGTTAACAGTTAACTGCCGAATAAACGTAATTGGGACAATGTTGATGTTTCATTCCGTTGTCCTAATCCCCTTTACAAAAATGTCGTTTTTCTGAAAAATCATTTTAAGACTAGCTATGGACAAATAACTGTTTAGGTTTAATTTCATAATTTATAAGCTAGCAACAATCAATTCGTACACAAAAGCACTCGTTTCACTCTAGTGACGAGATTGTGGGTGTAATAAATTTTTTAAACGCAACTTAGTGAAAATTCAAATTAAGTTAATTAACTTCCACGAAGTTAAATATTTGCTTCTGTTATTATAATGTAAATTTTTTTATTCATTATCCATGGAAAAATTATATACTATGTTTGACGTGTAGTTGTTCGGAAGCATTCAAATAAAACAGCATTAAAAAATTAGTACAGTAATTTTTACAATCGTAAAGTTTGTAAACCTATTACCAGAGTGATATTCAAATTATCTTAACATCTTTATTTTCACCTAAATCATGCAAATGCACGTGGCCTTGGGATTAACCCGTACAGCGAGCAAAAAATTAAATTTCGAATACAAGAAACGTTGAAACTAACGAAAAGCGTGTAAAACACGGCAGCAGTGTCCCTAAAACTCGAAGAAGCCATTAAACTCGCCAAAACGTCAAACGGCGCACACACAAAGTGTCGTCACTTCCCGACGCCGAGGTTCAAAAATCTGAACCGTCACTGACGGCGGCTACAGGAAAAGTAATATTCGATTTAAAATAAAAGTGATTAAAACAGGCGGGCGAGTGTGTTTACAAAACCAAGCGTACATTACAAGACTTCGCCAAAGATTTAGAGAATTATTATGGCAGCTTTGTTATTTTGCAAACTGAGTTACATAAAAAAAACTCAAAACGTAATTCTTAAATACAGAAGTTCTGTTAAGTATGTAAATCTCGGTATCTCATTACAACATTGCATGCAGTTTAAAATTCTCTACTAAATGTACTAAATTTTAATATTACATTTTTCAATAAATTACTAATGTTTAAATTGCTTTGTGTTGGACTAATGTACTTCGTTTTTCAAAACTTGCATTCCTTGAAAACAGCGTATTTGTAATTGTAACACAGTTGGTATTGCCGGGTAGGGCTGGAGGAAGGATACACAGATCCCGGGACTACTTTCAGGCAACCTACACGAGACACACGTCTGGCGAGCAGTAGTTAACAGCGGCAGTTAGATTTGCTATCAGNTAAACTGAGTTACATAAAAAAAACTCAAAACGTAATTCTTAAATACAGAAGTTCTGTTAAGTATGTAAATCTCGGTATCTCATTACAATATTGCATGCAGTTTAAAATTCTCTACTAAATGTATTAAATTTTACTATTACATTTTTCAATCAATTACTAATGCTTAAATTGCATTGTGTTGGACTAATGTACTTCGTTTTTCAACACTTGCATTCCTGAAAAACAGCGTATTTGTAATTGTAACACAGTTGGTATTGCCAGGTAGGGCTGGAGGAAGGATACACCGATCCCGAGACTACTTTCAGGCAACCTACACGAGACACACGTCTGGCGAGCAGTAGTTAACAGCGGCAGTTAGATTTGCTATCANGACTACTTTCAGGCAACCTACACGAGACACACGTCTGGCGAGCAGTAGTTAACAGCGGCAGTTAGATTTGCTATCAGTTCTTCTGCAGCCGCCGACGAGGAAAGTTCAGATTTTTGAGCCTGGGCGTAGTGCGTGCGACGTCCTGAATAATCGACGTTTTCCAGTTTTACATTTCCGCTGTCGTGTTTATTCAAATATTGCCTATTAGGTTTTAGAATTCATAATTTTTGTATTCCTGACTGTGCAGGCATATTTCCTAGCAGCGCTTACGTAACTGAAGCCTAGTTGAGCTGGAGAATCACGATACTTCGTCTTGGGAATTCAGCGGTGAGTTAAAATTCCTTGGCCGTCTCCTTTAGTGCTTAGTCCGCGCAGTGTGATAGTATCCATATTCGTGCTGCTGAATAAAGCAGCGCTGAACTTGTACGTGTTAGTAATTTCCATTTTAAAATTAAGGGCTATCAAACTGTCTGGAGGTGCTTTATTTCTATGGGTGTTTCTTTTGAATACGTATTTAACGGAATCTTCTAGTACACAGTTGGACGAGTACTTTTATCGAGTCGAATTTTACTGATAAATTACCGAAACCACAACCTGTACGTATACGAAACTGTTAAAAAAAAATAATTTAACGCATAGGTTAAAACAAAACCCACCTCTGAGATGTAGCGGNGTACGTATACGAAACTGTTAAAAAAAAATAATTTAACGCATAGGTTAAAACAAAACCCACCTCTGAGATGTAGCGTATTTTAATCTTAAAAGCTCCCGATAAAAAAAAATTAAAACGGGTTTTTTTTTTCTTGCCATTTTAGTATTAGAGTTTTAGGCATTGTGTAATATAAATATAATTTCCTCTGGGCATTCTTACTGATTTTATGGATTATAAACCTAATATTTATTATCAAGTTCGCAAATTTCAAAAATTGAAAACACTATTTGAACTGTTCTGGGATAATTAGCAACATTCAAGTGCCNTTATCAAGTTCGCAAATTTCAAAAATTGAAAACACTATTTGAACTGTTCTGGGATAATTAGCAACATTCAAGTGCCTAGTCATAAATCTAACCCCGTAAACTTATATGGAGTAGTTCAAATTCTATTAATATATAACTTATCGAAAACTTTGACGCTGGGAAACTTTCACAATCCCTTAACTGCCTAGTTTTGAGATGGTTATTGCTGATAATAAAACCTAAGTGATTGATATTGCAGCATTGGGTTCTTCCATTGGGACGTAACCATTTGCCGTGTCTTAGTAACAAATATGTCCGTACTGTTTAGAGGCTATCTGAAATAAATTGGTCTTGAAGCTCAGCGTTTATAGAATTTTCGCTCTGCATATTCAAAAACGTTACTTTATTTGACCTTTCAATTTTTATAACAGTTGATGCATATCGTGAACACCTTGTTCCAATTTGTCTTCCTATTAATCTGCTGTGACGTCAAATAGTTATCGCTGGTCACAAGTTGAGAGATTTCGGCGTTTCTAAGCAAGGTCTTGAGACCCCGATGAGGGTGAACTGAGGTGAGAATGGAGCAGCGCCGGAATGCAAAGACGGGGGAAACGGGAGCTGCCAGAGGAATCCCGCTGACCAGCGGCATCGTCCGGCAAGATTCCCACTTGCGAAAATCCGGGAGTGGCTCGGCCGGGGAATGAATCTGGTTCTCCTTGGTGAGAGCCAAGCAGTCTAACCGCTCAGCGACCGCGGCCCCTGTTGGGTGCAATAATTAATTAGGTAGCTGATATACGCACACACTGAAGCGAAAATCTCCATTTCCTATGCAATCAACGCCTTCTCCGCAGTTAGTCAAATCCGCGCGATTTCAATAGTTTCAAATGGACCCTTCTCATAATGGAAGTAAATGTGCACGTTGAATATGTATGCTAGTTTATAGCAATGCACTTAGTTTGATGGCCGTAAACGCAATTCTTAAAACTTTGCTTTTCTGGATAAATGAAATTTACGTCAAAAAGGGTACCTCGGCCATATCGTAAGTTGGTGACTAATCGCTGAAATAATTCCGGGTCCAATTAATATAAAATGGTTTTATTCGAACTGAGAAATACAGGCTTTATAAGTTTGAGCATTTCTGAAATTAACCTTAGAGAATTTTGTGTACTCCTATCATATATTTTGTAAGGCGAAGTGACTGGCCCGTGACCGGTCAGTTTGGTAACGACGTTTCAACGTCCAATTAAAAAATTGTAGGTAAACATTTGCAGATGCTGAAATTATTTCTTTAGCATACATGTTAACCATATCTGTAAACATATATTTCTAATTTTATTCTTTTGACAGGCGCATGAATAGTGATCAAGCGGCCGGCGATGTTAATTTCAAGTTTGGTGAAATAATATAAAGGCGTACTGCCAGTACACCATAAGCAGCGTTTTAAAGAAGTTATCGGTTTATTGTGAACAGACTACAGCATAAAAACGGAGTTAATTAGGCTACAGGCAATTGACATTTTTACACCTGTATAGCCTACATAACTGGACCAGTGACTTGTGTAGCATACTAGGGCAAATTATAAGACTCAAGTTACTATTCTATACGACAGTGTTATTTTGAAATGTCTTGTCTGGTTAGCCTTTTATCTTTGTTCTGTTGATGTATGCTTCACGAATTTACGGGTGCAGAAAATAATATTAGTTATTAGGGCGTTATTGGCTAATAAAAAAAAGGTTCTAATTGCCTCGTATAACGCACAATTATTGTAATAAACATTTCCAGTATGTTCACGACTTATGGGTTTGTTGGTCCTTTACGGGGTTCCTGTATAAAAATGTGGATATATGTAACAGACCGGGATTTTTAGAAACTCTTAGAATTCCTAATGGGTTTTCATGGTTTTGGGTTAATATAGAACTGGATTCGTATTAACATGCTAATGTACTATCTGTACCGTAGAAGGAATATGGGGTAAATACTTGCATTCCAGATGCCCAATACACTTAAGTCATTGTCTGAATTCATTTCCTTGAGTTATGTCAAAACGTGAATTTGTTTCACACCTTTACATCAATGAATTTTGAAACTCTACTCCACTTCAGTGACAACAGGTTAATGTAACTGCGGTATATTAACGTTAACCTAAAATATTATATTAAAAATGCAAGAAAGGCAAATTTGTTCGGTGACAAGGAAGTGTGTATTAGATATTTACAGTTCTGTGGGCATTTAGCCCACTAGTGTTGGGGTATCTGCATTCCACTGTCTTATGAAGCAATGGGTAGTTTGGTACAAACAAAACAAAGTGAAAGCAAGGGAGTCAGCTATTAATAAAAATATATATTACCACGAACGAGGTGACGGCGTTAGTACAAAGGGAATTATTTTGTTTGCCAAACTATTTGCTTATGTCATAATCTTTGGTTTTACACTGTGGCAAAAAATTAAGGTATTAAATTATATCTAAAATATATGAAAATTTTCATAGCATGTGCTACGGAAAAAGTCACATAATGAATTATGATTTTTACTAGGTCATTGTTCATAAATGGAATATAATAACATTGAAAATATGCAATTGTTACAATTTATATTGAGTTGGTTCAAATAAAATAAATAAAACTGCCCAGATAATTATAAAACATATAAGTTTGTTCTGAAAGTTCGGGGACACTTTCTCTGCCGTATAAAATATTTTACTGACTTTATTTGAAGCTATTATACTATGCTAATTCATAAGAATACATAGGGATGTGATAAGTGGCAAGGAAAGAAACATGGAAAAAAGTTCGGTAATGGTCAAAGAACCTTTTTCTTCTAGCCTAGATTGCAAAAAATTGCAGTAAGTTCACCTGAAACTCGTTACACTTTTGAAGTTATCTCGGGAATGTCTTACTAAAACACCCATGTCAGGTTTGAAAATATCAACTGAATACATAAATTGTAGAACTACTTTGTCATTTCCTGTGCAACATTTATCATTTTTCAATCTTAACAATTTAGAAAATCTGATACTGGGTTATATACTTTTGAAGGAACAAAATGTTCTATTTCTTTTTCCATCTGACCCTCTGTGTGCTAACTGACTAGATACTAATTACTAGTAACTCTTTGCAATTTTCGTATGATAGTGTGACAACTTATAACGCAGTAACGTAACGTAAAAAGTTTTAATCTCTCTGCACCAGTCTTCAAATGATGCGCATCGACACACACATATATCTGANGTAACGTAACGTAAAAAGTTTTAATCTCTCTGCACCAGTCTTCAAATGATGCGCATCGACACACACATATATCTGATTATATAAAATTTAATCATCTTCGTTGTTTCGCCTGTAAACTGAGACTAGTAACAAAACGGAAAATGTAGATTTTCATATTGAAGTTCAGTCTCCTGCAAATTCTATGAAAGTTCTTGTTATGAAACTTAAAAGCATGTGTGAAACATCGAGCTCAGAGCAGTCAGTATCGTGCAAAGTAATTAACCAACACAGAATAATCTCTTGCTAACTGACTCCTTAACAACTACATAGATTTATTCAGGGACAACCTGAGATGGCCGCATACTAGCTGCTCAAGCTGCGTTGAAGTGTGTTTACAATAGATATTTAAAGGAAAACTTTAAACGTGAGCCCGAAATGTCTATAAGCGAAAAGAAAAAGCTCTTCAGATTAGTAGTGCAAGTTACTTTCAGGATGTCACTTATATTGGAAATATCATTGTAATGCTCTCCAACATGGCTGGAAACTACCTTTCAGACAGTTTCCCAAAATATGCGAACCGGATGCATGTAAAGTACTATATCAGTGCACTAAAACTTTGCTACGGAGTCTCGTCCAATAAAATGACAGCGCGACCGCTGGAATTAGCATAGTTAAACTGTGAGACGTTCACACTGCACGTGAATTTAGAGCTTTGCACGTAGAGGCGATATCGTATTTAAAGCGCCAATCAGTCTCTGCCGTAGTGCTTCAGGTATTTACCGTGCACGCTAGGTGGTAGCCCACTGCTTTAATCATATATTGCCTTTAGAAAAGTATATTTTTTCAGAATTATTTCTTGTTTTTTTCTATTTTCACATAGCTAAATTCCGTAAGTTTCTATACATAAATTATAGAGAATATATATTACACAATTTCCATACTATATTTTCTAACGTGCAGAAACACTGAATATTATTTCAAACCACTGCTTATGTCAGTGTATTACGTAGTTTCCCATTTTTTAAGAAGTTAAGTTTATTGATAAAACTAGCGTTGTGTTTGGTTGGTATGGCTCGTGGCTTGTGTATTATCACGTGTTTCTTACTGTTTCAGGTCTGTGACAAGCCGCTAACAGAGAAAGCCAAGCAGGCATCGGTGAAAACGAAACAATGGCTACAAATAGGGTTTGCACAGTTTGATTCTTCTTTTCACAAAATATTTTGTTACTCCTGCTGGTTGTGTACTCGTCTTGAAACACGCCATACTTCTTGGTATATTAAAAATTTCACTGACATCACATCCAAGCATGCAAGAGTTTTTGGGTGTAGTCCGTCACGCTGTCAAACTTTCCGCTTCGAACTGTTTCGAGGAAATTAAAGAATATTGGAAGGTTGTGTACGTGGTCGAAACGTAATTACCGCCACTATTTGTATAAGTTCGATGGTTACAGAATTCATTGAACATCGTGTGTATGGGGCTATTTCTAGAATTTCTTCCTTTGAATAGTTCAATCTGAAGAGTTGAATCAGTCATTTCCAGTCCCCAAAATCTTTTAAAACCGCGACCTTTAACTAATAATAGTAATAGTTATGGAGAGGATTAATTTGTAAAATATTTCCGGATGCGTATGGTGTTTGAAGGTGTGCATTGGCATGCAGTAACAAAAAAAAATAATTTTATTTTAATAATTTTCATTTAAAAATTAGAAAATATTTTAAAATCATTAAAGGCTTTGACACTGTAACAGATTTCCATACATATTCTTGGTAAGCGCATTAATATGCACTATTCGTTATTACAATCCTAACGGTACCAATTAAACCAAAAACGAAAAGTAACTATAAGCAAATTAAAACTGCTCGCTTTCGATGAAGAAATAACTCCATGCGTTTTCGTCTTTCTTTTGAACTTGTCTCAGTTGCTCAGATAGCAACGTAACGGTCTAAAATCTAATGGGGAAGGATGCGAAAGTCCAATCCTGGTCGCCTGCGGAATGTTTTGTTTACTTTTTAAATTACGGTAAGTACGGCAATATATATATAATATATATATATATATATAAACTATCGTACATGTATTTATTTCTCGCAATTATTTGGCTTAATTCAATATAAACGATATTTAATTCGCTGCTGCAGTTGGAAGTCCCTATTTTAATCGGTGAAATTTTCACGTCGCTAATAACTTATAAACGTTAATAGTAGTATACTAAAATTATTTAAGGTAAAGCCCAGGAGTTAATAGATAGTGTTTCCGAGCGAATTTGTGTCCTACGAATAAATTACTGGTTTCAAATAATTCTGTCGTACATCACGTTCGCCTTAGTACATATTTTCCCTATTCAATCGCGTGACCTACTTTGTGAAACGTTCGGGCATTTTAATTAGCAACAAAATAACAACTAAGAAATTGCAAAATGACGTCGATGGAGTCCAGCAGAAACAACTGGTCTAAATACGAGTAGTGTTTCCTCTTGCACTGCCCACTTCTACTCTGTGATTTTTGTAGGGGCCGCGGTGGCTGAGCGGCATGACTGCTCGCCTCCAACCAAGGCGAACTGGGTTCAATCCCCGGCCGGGCTGCACACGAATTTTCCCTGCGGCAATCGTGCCGAACGATGCCACTGGTCAGCGGGTGTTCTCGGGGATCTCTCCTTTACCCCATCCCTGCATTCCGTTGCTGCTTCATTCTAATCTCATTTCTTCATCGGCACTACAGTCCTCACGACCCACCCAAATCTCAACTCAACAAGTTTTTGTAGTATTTTTTCCCCTTCAGAAAGAAAATCCTTTCTGAAAAATGAGAATTAATATTTTTAAAAATATGTTAAACATACTGATTGTTTAAATACATACTTGTCAAGGCATGTTCTGCGACATAGAGTAGTGGAATGGAGCACCCAATTTACATAGGTTTCATGTAATCTGTATACTGGCAGTTTGCGAAACTTTATCGAAGCCACACATTTAACTACAGTTATCGAGGCAAGAAATATTGATACAGAACATACGCTTAGTAATGTATATATTCGTATACCTAAAGTTATATCGACGTACGGCCTTCCTGCCGAGTATGTTTCCCGCAATATAATGTTTACCGCTGCACACGGTTACCAGACATCGTGCATAGTGTGTTTATTCATTTTTCAAAATATATCTTTCAAAAAAGTTTTACACACAATGATTCGGTATTGGTTTAATTTTTTTTTTTTTTTTTTTGAAGGACTATCGCCATGTATCTGCTTTTTGTAATATGTCCACTGTCAGTTTTGTAGTAAGGATGTGTTAAAGAACACCTGCATTTAATATTTAATTCTCTATGAGCGCAGTCTTCTTCGCACAATCTGCAGCGATAGTAAAATTATTTCTCCAGAGCATACTTATAAATACATACTGTAAAATATACTGTAATCAATCCATGAATAATGTGTCGTGCGCACAGCGGCAGAAGGAAATTGCTATCGCTGCTGAATGTTCTTTCAAGTTATGAGAGTTATGAAATACCGATTTGCAAAAAAAACTCTAATATCTCCCCACCAAATGGATTTTTGCATTTTATTTTAATGAAGTTGGAAAGGCACCTTTTATACTTTGTCATTTCTGATTTCTTGCAACAGAACATACATTTCGATCGCTTGCCTTTGAGTTCCGAATGGGAAGGAGTATTAGTTTGTCTGATATTGTGAAAAAAACTTGCAGTGCAATATGGACAATGACACGCATCCATGCCGGAGCAAACTGCAGAGGACTGGGTCAGAATCGCAGAGGAATTAGCAACTCGCGCTCACTTCTCCAACTGCCTTGTGGCAGTAGACTGGAAGCATTTGAGTAGTGAAGCCATGGATATTCTGGGTCGGCGAGTTTTTAATTTAAATGCTCTCTTCCCTACCGTATTGCTAGGTGTCGTCGATGCAAATTAATGCTTCAGTCATAGACGTGGGTACTGTATGTACTTATAGGAAATCGTTGGACTCGCAACATTTTCAAACAGTCTGCCATGCACAATAAATAAGCTGTGTCTCCTTGAACTTGCCACGTAACAAACCATTGCCCAATTGCAGAAACAGAACGCCAGTGCCTATGTATTCGCAGCAGACGAAGCCTTTGCTATGGGTTAACATGTCCCGAGGTAATATCACAGACTTCTTGATAACAAAAATATACTATTGTAGATTGTGTAGAGCACGTAGATGTATGGAATGTGCTTCTGGTATTTTATCAAATTAATGGATCTTCCACTCTTTCATACAACTAAGCCCAGATTTTGTGGATATTAAGGTTAAAGCTGTTTGTGCACTTCTAAATTTTGAGAGATTAAAGGATTTTTTTAAAGTTTGAAAACACGTTAACACGTGATATGGAAGATGAGCTAATATTGGAACCGGGGGTTTTTTTAAGTGCTCGAAATATCTGAAACTCGTACGGAGACTGTTATGTTAGTCCTGGTGGCACGTGTTCTATGGCAGTATAATATAAACCGTTGGCGAGTATAAACATGTAATTATAGAACATGTATTTTTGTGTGAAGATTATTGGTGACTCGCTTGTAAATTACAGGATTATACCTACCAATACCGTATAGCCACTACGTGATGCGTGTTTTAAAGCAGTTTTGTAAAATAAATAGTCTTAATATTTTATTTTGAAGAGTAACTGAACAAATGGTACTACTTAATGTTTGGTGATTAAATGGAAATTTAGTATAGTTGTTATATTTGTGGAAACACTTGTACACGCACACATTTGTTTATATGACTAGTTTGTTACAAAGAGAACATATTTATCGCTATATCCGAAATGTACAGTGTAAGGTTTGTCATATTATTTCAATTATATTCTTACTTAGTTTATACTGATAATTCGCCAATTTATTCCACCTTTCCTCTACTGCAACAGCAGAAGGATACAAGATATAAAAGTAGATTCCATGCACGACTTTCAGAAGTGCTGAGTTAAATGGGAACAGATTATACTACCGTATAGTTCTTGTGAAGGAGACTTAACTCGTGTCCTTTGATGACAAAGGGCTATTTGAGTGTTTATGCGTCGCCTTTTCTTGTATTCAAACTGAGACACAATGACGTGACGACTTCAATGAACTGTTGGAAGGGGCGAAGCAGGCTAATAGCCTGTTTCACCAATAAGGAATGAGCTAACCTGCAGCAAAGGGACACTTGAGCTTAGGTGGCCCTTATGGATGTCGAGGTGTTTCACCATTACAAAACTAATTTTTGTAAGTGCCACTTATCAGGGGATTGCTTAAATAAACAAGTTGCAAATATTCTCATGTTGATAGTGGTGCATTGTGGTCTTGAGACTAAACAAATCAATCAAAATAAATACCGTAGGAGGGAATAAACCATTTGCCCCCTGTTATATTGTTTACTTTCGTTTTTATAAATCTAATTCTCGCTAAAATTGGTTTTATTTTGGAAATTTAAAAGTTTAATAGTTTCCCTGACAAATATTAAGAATCAAAGCACTGCATATACGAAAAATATATGTGCAATCCATTCCTTTAGCTAACTACGTGTAATTACGCACGTTAGTAGTGTTGTTAAAATTCTGCGAGGTTTTGTGATTTCTTATTAGTCCTCAGTGAAAATGGTGGTTTTTCGCAGCAAACGTGATAAGGATCCATGTAGGCCTGGGCTGGTTTTTGACTGGTCAGAAGTTAAAACTATTTCATGTTTTATCTATGATAATCGCGTAAAGTTTAAGACTCGTTACATATATATTTACTCAGCTTTATTAAAACATTTACATTCATTATGATTTATAAGTTATGTTAGTGAAACATTTTAAAATTAAACTGTTTTGTTTACGCACCGATTGAATATTCCCTAAACGTAATGTATATTCCGTGCAAAGCATTGCTAAATTATGCTACAGAAAATTACTAAAAATCGCATTGCCCTCAGGAAGCAACACTGGGCCTACATTTACTAGAAGACCGTCCCAAATTTTTCTACTTGATGGAACTGTGCGGACTCTATAAAGTAATCAGCTAGCTACCTGCCTAACAATATTCAATTTTATATGATTATATTGGCTTTGCCTCTTGTAAGTACCTTGGAAATGCACATATTAACGTGTGCCCGATTTCGGGTCCCTTAATTAAGAGCAACCTATCGCTGTTTAAGGGTCACTTAAAGTTGGTGAAACAGTCCGCATCATTAAGTGCCACTTAGTGTGTATTTAAGTCACACTTAAATATTAGGTGATGTTTGTGAGACCGGCCAGAAGTGTACTTGCCATAATTTGAACACATGACAATGAATTTGGGGGGGGGGCATGAAATCTCCTTCACTAGTTATGTTAAAATTAATATTAAAATAAATTAGCCTTTGTTATAAAATATGCAGTTATTCATCACAGTGCTTTTTTTTTTGCACTGTGAAATAATTTTTCTTAAAAATTGTCCTAATTTTTCTCCCTTCCATTACTTCAGCTAAACCAATTCCCCCTCCCCCTCAATCCTATCTCCAAAACCAGTCACCACTCGCCTATCAACCTCCAACCTTGATACCATAAAACACTGAGAATTTTCAGACATCCATTTGTTTCAGAAAAACAACAAAGATGCCAACTATCTCCACCTTGACCTTCGAAAATTGCTGGCTGGAAACGAAAAAAAGGCGAGAAAACTGGTAATTTAATTACTTCTATGAAATTTCACATTAGGTTCTATGTAGCTTTGTTTACTCAATCCACTGTAGCTCTGTTGTTGGTTACTACTTTACATTATTTTGAGAAACTGTATTAGTAGTAAGTTTGATGCATTTAGATTTAAATTGTGGGAGCTTCCAGATCTCGACGATATCGCTTCTGGAGGAAAGAGGCCTACTTGGTGGGGCATACTATTTTTTACTGTAAAAACCATATCCTAAACATGTCCAATTTTACATAAAGTATTTGAAACTTTTAAATTTTGTAAATTACGAAATATAACAAACCATAGACATAAAACACCAGTATTTTGGCCGAACCCTAACAATTACTTGCCACTTTTACATTTTATTTGTGTAACTTTTTATTTAATGCAAGTCTGTTTAAAAGTAATATTTTAACTACGTAATTTTAAAGCTTTAAATAACTCTTGAAGAGAGAAAGTGTTTTTAATATTATTAATTGAAATCCGCCGTTAAGGGCACTCCCTAGTAAAATCAGGATTTACGCGGATCTCTGCAAATAAATGTTGTGCAAAGACATTTTACCATAAAATGTAAAAAATATATATATATTCTACAGCTGCCTCATTATATTAAACACATTCAGAGAAACAAGTAGTGAAAGCTTTTACAAATAGCATTTATGGTCTTTCCCGATCCTGCGCNGCTTTTACAAATAGCATTTATGGTCTTTCCCGATCCTGCGCAGTTTACTTCAAATAAAGGAGAAAGGTAATAAGTGGCATGTGTGGATTAATCTAGGTTTGCGTCGCGTGTCATATTCTATTGTTACAAATCTAATAACATAGTAACTATGTATTCACGGGAATGGCCAGTCTCGTTGCTTCCATATTACCAGACGCGGCCAATGTTGTTGACTCGAGATTGTGTTGGCAGATATCTCTCGACTGCTTGTTGCCGCGTAGGATCCCCGTCAGGGGCCAGGGGTTGCCAAAGTACTTCTTGGACGAGTCGCTTGCTCTGTGTCGCAGGTACAGAAGTTCAACAATGGCGGTGATCCGATGGAAATGTGCGACGGCCTGCTGCCCTTGATGAACGCCAGCACCGCCGCTTGCAGAGAGATGAGGACTTTCACGGTAATTAAGTGTCACTTCGGGATGGCCGTCTTCTACGGCTTCGACGACATGCTGATCCTTCTCCTGGACCTCGGGCTGGACCCGAACACGATCACGATAGAAAAGAACCAGAGCTTGCTGTGCCATGCTAAAATAGCGGGAAGCTCGAGGCTAGTGAGAAGCCTCCTGGCTCACAACGCCAACCCGAACTGATGAGCAAGACGCTTCTTCTTACCTCTCTGCTTGGCGGAGTGGAGAGGCAACAAACCCGTCTACGAGCTCCTGCTGGAAGTTCACAATAGCACCCACCTGTTTCCCTGGCAACTGTAAAAGCCACGCCCAACGCTATCCAAATCCTGAGCTCCTCTGCAGTCTCGTCTCATCCGTGTCAAACTGCACAAGATCCTCTCGACCTGGAACATGCTTCGCGTGCGTCAAACACCAGTAGCTCTATTTGCAGACATGGCGAGTTTTTTTCGCATCAATCAACTTGCGGCTCTTTCCTCGAGCATGTTGGATTCGTTCCAAGCCTGCAAACACCAAACGTACCTCATTAGGCATCAAAAACAGCATCACTATTTCGCTAGTTTGCGTTTAAAAAAATGTTTTTAAGCAGACTTGACTGGTAAATATGAATGAATCTTACTGAAATTATAAGAACATTTCTAGTTTCGTACGAAACTGGCTAGTGAATAGCAGTAGTGTGTTTGGAGCATACACTTAATATATTACTAAAAGTCCCAAACACCTTCTCCTATTCCCCAGACATTTTCATATGAAGCAAGTGAAGAATTTTCTATATTTGAAAATCGTGCCTTCAGATCATATAGTAGCTAAGCCTTTATTATCATTTCAACACAGAATAGTAGGAGTAGCCTAATGTTATTAATGTATAAAGATGAGTATGGTGTGTACATCTTCCATGGTGCTAGTCTTTTTTCAAACGTGGAAAACTAACAACATTCACAAAAGTGATGCTGTATTGTGTTAGATGTGAAGAACGCCTTGCCATACTTGCAAAACTCATAAATAGAAGAGTTACTTAAGATGTCCTATTTAATCATAAATGTTTTGTTCTTGTATTATATATTTAACGCAAATTATTTAAGATTGGTTTTAAAGTCAAATAAATTATATTTTTATGAGTTTTTTAATGTAGCAACTTTATAATAATTTTATTAATAAGCTTAAAACATTTATGAAATAATTTTACTAATTACCAATATGTAACCAGATCCCTATGAACATACAAAATTTAATATGGTTCCTTGAGATTTACTTGTACAGTATAATACTAGCCCATGTTTATACAGATATGTTGTGGTACAAAATGGTAAATGCTTTTAATGTATCACAAAGAAATATGTTTTACTAATTTTATAGATGTATTTAATGTACTTATAAATAAATGCATTTGTGAAAATCTAAAAACAGTTTTACTTTTGCTTAATATTTCCTAAAAATAAGACTGATTGCTAATTTCCATGTCACCTAAACAGATAAATCTGCTTTCAACATTAACCTGAGGTTTTCGCGAGATAACAGCCCCCATTTAAAGCGTGGCCGTCCGACACTAAATGCGAGCAGAGTGGAATACAAATCACTGCGGTGTTTACAAGAACCTTTCTTAGTAAGATTCCAAATGGAAAATCGGGTATTAAAAAAATGGGACTTCTGGCCTTAAGTGATAACTAGGGGTTTTTATTCGCTCTTGAAGATGGGAAAATAAGTATTTACGTAAACTGCTGGAATCAATTAGAGGTGAAAACCATTATCAAACTTTAAAAAAATTGTTACAAACATCATCCAAAGTTGTGTGCCACTAGGCTTGCTCACCTCAAAAGTATTGGATGGCCACCCTTAACTGTAAGGGTAGTTCTCTCAAAATCAGCATACCTCTGTTTTATGGAGGGATATTACTTTCATGTACTTAAACGTTGTGAATAGTAATTCTTCCTGTAACTTTAGAAAAATACTATAGTTAAAAACATTTATTGCGACACGAGTGTAGAAACCCTTATTTGTTTCTGACTGGGAATGATTGAAATTACTTGAGGCATTAATGATCTTAATTTGCTCGTACATTAAATCTGTTCTAATCTAAGGGTGAATAACACATTTGATAAATTTCTTTCCACACAAGGTCTTTAATTTCTCTTCTACTTTGTGAGGAATAGTTTTCAAAAGTTGTGAACACGGGCAAGGTAATTTGGAATTAAAGAATTTTTCTCAGATATTTGGTTACTCCTAAAATTATATTATTTTAAAGACTGAGACATCCAACAGTGATTTTATGTAATTCCGAGTACGTCCGTGTCTTTTAAAAGTCTTGCCTTAAATCGGATGTTTTACGGTTGGTTGACTCTTAAATTACTACATAAATCAACAAAATCAAAACGAGCAGCATATATGTTAACCACAAAATTTCTAAATCATATTTACAAGTAATCTAAAGTGATTCATCACATCACGAGCAGAAAGTTAATCGCAAATTTTACACAAATAGCTTAAAGAACTACAGCATGTCTGAGTAATGTGGGATTAGAAAAATAATCTCGGCCACTGTAGTTCTGCACGTAACAGGGTTTGGTAGGAACTTTACATTCGCAATAAATTATTTACTCGTTTAAAACTATACAGTAAACAACGGTCACTTTGTGTGATATGTTTAAAGACCAAACTATTTGGATTCACGCCCAACCGTACAGACGCCTTGGAAGGCGAGCACGTGTGCAGATATATTTAATGTTAGACTTACTTGAATTTGCTTATTTGATTGACCAGTTTCACAGGACCGCTCCTTTTCGTGAGATTAGTAGGAAAGTCACTTTTGTCACTATAATATTGGACTGCTGATTANTTTTCTACTCTGATCTGTTACTTCGTTTTTATAACACACATAATTAGGTTGGACATGTAAACTGTAAGCAAACTCGTGAGAAGTGGTAATTTTCCTCTGCTCGATGGCTGCTATTATTTAACATTTTATTCTACTGAAAATTTCTTGTTACAAAACTTGTACTTCCGCCTGGAACGAAATAGCAAAGTGACAATATGATAAAAGGTCGTATTAATTCTGTTCTTACGGAATGCATAACTAGTAATTTGCTGTGCTGAAGCAGTCTGCCAGCAGAATGTGTACAGCAAGTGGTTATAACCAGTTTCGCCTGCGTACATACACATAGGTGTCGACTGACGTAAATATTTTTGTGAGTTGGGAAGAGCAGACGTTAATTGGTTTGGATTTTTAATGTGTAATATAAAAGCCGGAGTACAATAGTTTACTCGCTCTATCGACCTACAATTACTGCAATATTTCTCATGGGTTGTTTGTGCCGGTTGATTGCTTTACGATTCGCGTGTTGGTATACTAGAAGCGTCAAGCTCCCTTTAGACATATATTGGGGAGGCTATATTCTGCGTATATGAACATGGGCGATTCTTATCTCTCGTGCTCTGAAGAAGAATGGCACTGAACTAACACGGGGGTCGTATGAATAAAGATGGAGCAGGTTCTCTTGAGGAGGTGCTAGTTGAGAATGCTGAGTACGTACTCTATTTGGTATGAATAGAAACAGCCGGTTGATTTTGAGCAGGTGCTGGTTTATTAATACGAATGCGAGTACCTGCTTGCGGTTGTCAACACTAAGCACCTGCTCAACTTTATTGGTATGACCCATGGTGTCACTCTGCTGCGAGAAGGACATAAATATTACTACACCATACATGTATAACGTGGGAATTGTTTTAAAAACAGTCGCTTAAATAGTTGACAACGTCCATGTACAGTATTACGAAATCTTTAAATATTGAAAACTTATTTTTAGTTATCCCTAAATGCATACATCACACTGGACAAAATAATTAAGTCGCGTCCTCATTCCCGCCAACGAAGACACTATCCGTGCCTGTTGTGGGTTTCTGCTACGTATATCTGGAGGTAAACTCGGTGCACAGAGAGACTGAGAAATTCACAGCGAGGTCCTCCTACTGTGAACACCGCTAAAACTTCTCAAATGGCTACAGATCACGAAATACGGTTTTCGCTCAATTATAGTACGCATGGATGTCGGTAATCAGGCGCATAGTGACTATTCGTAAGATGTTTAAGGACAGAGAAAGTTAACCACATATGATTAACTGGAAACTTACATATATTTAAACTGCGTCTGAAAGTATGTGCAAAGAGGAAATCAGTGATGTACCATTTTGCAATGGAAAGTGTCGCAGAAACTAGAAGAAATATGTGCAAAAACGATTAAGTTAAATGGGCCGATAGCATGGGGCAGTACACAGCTGTAAGTAAACGCGTACCGTAATTTATAATGCCGGGACCGTGCCCTACAATAGTGTAGCGTTTACCTTAATGGAGCAAGGGGCATGGAATGGGGGTATTAAACCAATGCTAGCACAACAGCGAAGGGAATACATAGAATGTGAGTGCAACTCTGATTTAAGTAAATTTTGTTCTGATACTAATGTACTTAGAGAGATTTGTTTCCTTAGTCATTAAATTTTACTCTGTATCGCGTGTGTACTAATTAATACATTTAGAACAACCGTGCTTTAGAAGAAATGCAACCGCATCCGCATGCATAGGACAAAAAGCACAGTCATGGTTGAACCATCTCGCATTGTATTTTCACAGCATGTGCTCGCCATTGACAATACACATGGTTAAACGCACATGTAGCGAGCGACGAGCAGCTTGAGGTTTTTCTGGCGTGATGTCGCTGCCACAATCCGTTTCTGCATGGCATCTGCTTCGTAGGAATAGTGTTGTACACTCTTCCTTTCAATGCTCCCCACAGGAAAAAAATTCTAGATGTGAGAGGTCGGGGGAATGAGCTGGCCATCTTGTATCACCACACCCTAACCACCGGTTTGTAAATGTTTCATTCAACATTTGCCTCGCCACCACAGCAAAATGCACAGGACACGAGTCATGCTGAACCCACATATAACNGGGGGGGGGGGTATGTCTTGGCAGAAGTGTCGGCAAGGTCTCGCTGAGGTAATGGGCATAATTACAGCCGGCACTTGGACACTTTGAAGTATGGCACTAGGACGTAGTGTGCAACTGTTCCACACCACATGTCCACGCTCCACTGTCGCTGGTGCTCCACTTTCTGGACACCGCAGATTCTCCGTCGCCCAGAAGTGCATATTACTTAAATTTATGTGCACATGGCTTGTGCAAGTCACTTTATCGGTAAAATAGCATGTTTTGCAAAACATTTCTGTCATCCTTAAGAGATCAGAGCAAACCTAGAAAAGTGCACATGCTGCTGGGTTTCGCCGTACTGTCATTTCTGATTAAGATTCAAGGGATACGAATGGAATTTCTATTGCGGAGAATCCGTAACACTCGTTTTAGTTATTCCTACGTATCTGGGATCTTCTTGCGTACCCAGGTGGGGAGTTTTTACTGACATGTCCCAACACAGTGTGTCGCTGCGTCTCGTCAGTAGCACCGTATTGGACTGACTCTGTAGAGATGAGTAAATTTCTTAGCAATACATTATATATGTTCATACGAATCTAAAACTATTTTGTTTTTACTTGTATCGTTAATGTGTGTCCTATGTCAGTATGAGGAATGTGAGAATAGTGTGTTCTGTAAACCGATATACCATACGAGGTAGAGAGTCTTTAAACCGTCATACCACAAGAGTTAAGGGGTTTGTAAACCTACATGCCCTGATGTTTTTATTTGATTATGTCAAGTCCGGATGATGCTAATTTGAACAGTATTTATTTGTTTTAGATGCCTCGTAAGAAAAATAAGTGTGGGATCTCGTACATTTAACAAAGGAGCAAACATTCTGTAGTGGAACCCTAAGAATTTGGCAAAGGCAGAAGACGGCAATAGGCAATCATGAAATTGGATCGTTAAAAGCATCTAAAACTTTTACCATGCCACAGAAAACTCTTAGACGGTCGGCTTATGAAAAATATGGTACTCCTGAAGACGCTGCTAAATGTAAACATGGGAGAGGTACTGTAAGTCCTGAATTATAACCGGAACTTGTTGATCATTGCCTCAAAATGTATTCCGCTTTTTTTTTTGGTTCAACACGAACAGATCTGAGGAGGATGGCATTGCAATTGGCACAAAGAAACTACATGAAGCATCCTTTTAGGAGTCTTATATCTGGTAAGACCTGGCTCTGTTTATTTATCAGAAGACATCCTGAGTTATCTATTGGTAAATCAACGGGGGCACATCTTGCGAGAAAAGAGGGATTCAATAAAAGCAGTGTCGGAAATGTCTTTAACTTGTTGGATGCTTTTTTTGTGAAAAGCATTATTATCCACCTGATCGCACTTTTAATGCGAACGAAACTGGTTTATTTATTGTTCAAAGCAAGATGGCTCAAGTTGTTGGATGGAAGTGCAAGCGTCGGATCGGTGTGGTTACATCTGCTGTATGAGTGCTGGCGGGAAATTCGTGTCCCAGATGGTCATCTTTCCTCGCGAAAACAAGACCAAGGTATTGAGAGGAGCTCCAGCTGGTTCCACTGGGGAAGCGCACCCATCAGGGTGGTGCAAGCCAATTTATTCACTATTCATCGCGATAACTAAACCGACAGAAAAACTATCCCATTTTACGGTTACCATGGTTCGGGCCGTCATGACACGGACGAATGCTCCACTGGAAAGAATGCATCCAAACCGATTTTAGAATGCAACAGAAAGGAAAATTCTTCAAGTGGAGAATACTCGTATTCTAACGAATTGGACGTCCAAAAAAGCCCCTAGAATTGATAATGCAGCTTGAATTTTTTGTGACCGAATTTATTCTCAAGATACCAGTTGGGTGGAGTGGGTTCAATGCCTCTCATGTTAAGGCTGGGTCACACAATGAGTGCAGCGGTTCCGAGAATGATGTGTATATTTGCGATTGTTGCCAATAATAATATTTATTGCACTGTGACTAATATTATTTAAACTGAGTACATTGTAGTAAACAGGGTAATACATGTAATCTAGAATGTTTTTAATTAATGTTGTAATTTTTCCATTACTTCTGATGGTATGTCTGTTTTAGGCACCCTTTCCTAATACTCATATTTTGCTTAGCTGAACAAAGCGCCATTTTATGAACATTATTTTAATATTATTATTATTATTATTACTACTACTAAGAATTCATTTCATGTCGACTTTCATGCAGTTTCACCCCATACTGACAATACATGTTTGTATTATTCAGCTCAACGCTAGACAATAAATTAAATGGTATATCGGTTTTTATGCTTTTCCTCTGTATTTTTACTACAGCTACTCTTGGCTCGTTTTTCCAGGTTTTGTTTCGTATCTCACACCTGGTTTTGTGCGACGAAATAGTGAATCAATGGCGTATGTTCAAAATAATTCACTAATCATTCACCCCAATGAAAGTCTCTTTCAAACCACCATGTATATTGATTTAAATGTAGTAGTGAGTTAACAGAGTGAGGTAACATAGAGGTAAACCATTAGACTATCATTCGAGAATACACGAGTTCAATTCCNATTGTTCAAAGCAAGATGGCTCAAGTTGTTGGATGGAAGTGCAAGCGTCGGATCGGTGTGGTTACATCTGCTGTACGAGTGCTGGCGGGAAATTCGTGTCCCAGATGGTCATCTTTCCTCGCGAAAACAAGACCAATGTATTGAGAGGAGCTCCAGCTGGTTCCACTGGGGAAGCGCACCCATCAGGGTGGTGCAAGCCAATTTATTCACTATTCATCGCGATAACTAAACCGACAGAAAAACGATCCCATTTTACGGTTACCATGGTTCGGGCCGTCATGACACGGACGAATGCTCCACTGGAAAGAATGCATCCAAACCGATTTTAGAATGCAACAGAAAGGAAAATTCTTCAAGTGGAGAATACTCGTATTCTAACGAATTGGACGTCCAAAAAAGCCCCTAGAATTTATAATGCAGCTTGAATTTTTTGTGACCGAATTTATTCTCAAGATACCAGTTGGGTGGAGTGGGTTCAATGCCTCTCATGTTAAGGCTGGGTCACACAGTGAGTGCAGCGGTTCCGAGAATGATGTGTATATTTGTGATTGTTGCCAATAATATATTTATTGCACTGCGACTAATATTATTTAAACTGAGTACATTGTAGTAAACAGGGTAATACATGTCATCTAGAATGTTTTAAATTAATATTGTAATTTTTCCATTACTTCTGATGGTATGTCGGTTTTAGGGACCCTTTCCTAATACTCATATTTTGCTTAGCTGAACAAAGCGCCATTTTATGAACATTATTTTAATATTATTATTATTACTACTACTAAGAATTCATTTCATGTCGACTTTCATGCAGTTTCACCCCATACTGACAATACATGTTTGTATTCTTCAGCTCAACGCTAGACAATAAATTAAATGGTATATCGGTTTTTATGCTTTTCCTCTGTATTTTTACTACAGCTACTCTTGGCTCGTTTTTCCAGGTTTTGTTTCGTATCTCACACCTGGTTTTGTGCGACGAAATAGTGAATCAATGGCGTATGTTCAAAAGAATTCACTAATCATTCACCCCAATGAAAGAGTCTTTCAAACCACCATGTATATTGATTTAAATGTGGTAGTGAGTTAACAGAGTGAGGTAACATAGAGGTAAACCATTAGACTATCATTCGAGAATACACGATTTCGATTCCTAGTCCGGTCATCCAGATTTCGGTTATCCATCGTTTTCCAAAATCACTCCAGGAGAATGCTGGGATGTTTCCTTAATAAATAAATTATTTATCAGTTGAGCATATCTAACAGTTATAAGCATGTGCCCTTGAAAATGTTTAAAAAGAAGAACCCAAAAGTGTTGTTAAATATTATACCGGATGTTCGCGAACAAATGATAATAAACACCAGAGTGGGGTAGATAAGTACAAATTGAGCATATTTCATTACGGATCCAATAGTCTAACGTCTATATTTAACCTGCTAATGACAGTGTTTGTTAAGGGGCGGGTATGCAACCTTGTTTACGTGGCATTGTAACCAGCCTGTGCGCAGGTCTGCGTACCTGATGACACCGCTCAGTACCGCACGGTCGGAGGTGCTACGTATCTACAGTTCCTGCAGGATGTGTTACCGTAATACTTGGAGGAAGTTCCTTTAGATACTAGTGAGGCGATGTGGTCTCAGCAGGACGGGGACCCGCCTCATTTCGCCATTGCGGTTCGCCAGCACCTCGACATGCACTTCCCGAGCCAGTGGATAGGTAGGGGAGGCCCAATTGTAGGGCCACCACGCTCACCTGACATCACACCGCCTGACTTCTGGCTGTGGGGCCACATCAAATCTATAGTTTATGCCACACCACTTGACACGAGGGATGAGCTCATTACACCGGAAACCTTTGCACGTGTTAGTCGCAACATTCTTCAGCGCTTCACCGCCCGTGTGGCCGACGGTGGCGGGACAGTTTGAACAGACACTCCGTCCCCATGCCTTCAGCCCAAATGTGTAATGAGTTGGCCACAACTTTCTGAAACTAAACCACGTGGATATTGGAAGGGTTACTTAACACACGCCGTGGCAGATTCCATTCCTGTTCACGACTGTCACAGTACCTGGTTCCATCTCATTAATTTATTTATTTGTTTATTTAGATCTTGAAGTGAGATTACTCCAACATAAATAAAAATACAAACATTAACAAAAAAACACCCACATCAACAGAAAATACAAGCCAGAATAGAAATTACAAACACAAATTAAAAAAAACACAACTTACTAAAAGATATACGCATGGATAAAAATTACAAAATTGAATGAAAAAAAGACATCAATATGAATTAAACCACTACTGACAATTATACAACTAATATACTTGCTCGGTGGCCCTGCAGAACCCAGGCCTAGTTATTGTGATTGCCTACCCACCCCTGCACATTGCAACTGCCATTAGTGGTTGAACTATGGGCGTTAGACTACTGGTCCCTTGATGAAATATGCTCCATTTGTCTTTATCTGCCCCAATCTGGTGTTTATTATCATTTGTTCGTAAACATCGGTAAAGAGAAATCAATAATGCGACAAAAATGTTATCTTGCAATACTCGAGACAATGTGCAGCACATAGATCATTGAATTCAAAGCTTTTCGTGAAACGTGAGGACATATAGATATCATATGTGTATCTATAGATGTATTTATATTTTCTGCATAAAATACTGTTAAATATATTTGTTTTAAATTTTACCTGTAACCACTAAATTAGTTTATATTGCGTACAGGTTTGCATATAAAAATACTTCAGTTTCGTTCACGTATTCAGCCTGAGGTGGACTCTCGTCTTAGCCGCGACCTGCAGCTTCGCTGACCCGAGCCTATGGTGGGCCTCCTCCAGCAACTAATCCCGGTAAGCATCACCAAGGGGGGGGGGAGGTAAAGGAGAATATCTCAAATGTTAAGTAATGGATGACTAACCGGACGGCCAATGAATGGGAAGGAAGGTGGAACACCCGAGGAATCATGTAGGACACTGTTGAAGCCCACATTTATGAAGTCCAAATCCTGATCCCACCTCCCGTGATCCTGACTTTAACAAATAGTCAAACAAGCCTTTAAGTTCTTGTTGAATATTTCAACCTTGTTATCCTTTGGGTAATACGGAATGGAAGTAAAATACTTTATGGCCCAGTGAAAACACAGATTCTTAAAAATACTGGAGGTGAAATACTTAGCATTATCTGTGACTATTTCAACATAAGCACTAATCGCCTTCCACACCTGATCGGCGAGTGC
Source organism: Clitarchus hookeri (assembly GCA_002778355.1). Classification (NCBI taxonomy): domain Eukaryota; kingdom Metazoa; phylum Arthropoda; class Insecta; order Phasmatodea; family Phasmatidae; genus Clitarchus; species Clitarchus hookeri. The sequence continues at coordinate 164,962 of NQII01004123.1, forward strand.
CTTAACATTGGATGAAGCGGTCACATTTCTCACTGGTAACAAAATAACCAATTTCGTAAAGGTGTCTAACAGAATTAATTTACATAAATTACCCTTTTTTGATCTAACTAAAGGACCAAAAATATCTAAATGAACCATGCTACAAGGAGCCAGAAGAATCTGCGTCACAACACGCCCAACATTCGCATGCTGCGCCTGGTTACAATTTTGACACAGATCACACGAACGCACAAAAACATAAATGTCGCCTATAAGACTAGACCAAGCAAAATGTATAGTAATTTTGTTGAAAGTCTTGCTGACACCCAGGTGTTCGCCGAACACAGAATTGTGGAAGTAGGATAACACCATAGGTGTCAGTGACTCAAGCACAACGATCTTACGGGCACGACCATTTTCACCGGTGAAATACAGAAGACCATTGTCTAACACATAAGGAAGCACATAACCATTATTCAAGTCCCTTTGGAACTGACTGCAGAAACCTTAATCCACCTGGGCCTGGCATAACACAAAGAATTCCGTAAAACCCTGACTGATATTGAGGGACGCCTCTGGAACCACCGCCTCGTCCGTTTCAAAATCTGCCAGATCATACATCCTAGATANGTTGAGGGACGCCTCTGGAACCACTGCCTCGTCCGTTTCAAAATCTGCCAGATCATACATCCTAGATAAGGCATCAACCACCTGGTTTTCGGAGCCTCGGACATGATGAACCTTGAAGCGGAAGTGAGACAGGCGTAGCACCCAACAACCAAGTTTACCCAACTGCTGGGGATGTTTAAGAACCCAACTCAAGGCTTGATTATCTATGTAAAGGTCCATTAATCATACTCGACACAATATGCAAACTTCCCAAGCCCAAAAATTNAGAACCCAACTCAAGGCTTGATTATCTATGTAAAGGTCCATTAATCATACTCGACACAATATGCAAACTTCCCAAGCCCAAAAATTAATGCTAAGGTTTCCTTCTCGTATATTCCCAACCTCATAAAAACTGCGACTTTCGAAGACCACAGGTGCCAGACCCAACTCTGTCCACTGGCTTAGGACAGCACCTAAAGCCAGGGACGAGACATCAACTTGGACTATAAATCGGTGTGAAAAGTCCGGAAGAATGAGCACCACACGAGAAACTAGGTTTTCCTTAAGCAGGGAGAAGGCTAACTCCTGCTCCTGACCCTACTGGAATTCTAGTCCCTTTCTTTTCAAAGAATTCAAAGGTGCTGCCAGTTTAGAGAAAGGATCAATGAAACGGGAGTAGTAACCTAATATTACTAAAAATGTCTGAACCCCCTTCAAGGTTTTATGGCGAGGGAAATTTAAGATTGGGGCCACACTGTCGGGATCAATCATGAGACGACCCTCACAGAGCAAGTATCACAGAAACTTTACCTTGTCAGATCCCAAAGTGGCCTTATCTGGGAGAACCATCAGACCGACTTCCCGCATTTTCACCTGATGCAAGTGGGACAAATGAGACTCTAGATCATCACTGTAAACAATGTCATCATCTATGTAGTTGAAAACTAATTTTAATTTAAATTCAGATAAAACATGATCACGACGAGGATTGACTGCCGAAATTAGAACCCATGGGAATGTGCATGAACTCATATTGGCTCCAAGGTGTACTAAAAACTATATATTTCCTATAGAAATGATCAACATTGGTGGAAACTGTTGTTCAAATCTAAAACTGAGAACACACGGGCCTTACCCAAGTGCTGAAGGGCGCAATCTATTGTAGGCAACGGAAAGGGATCTTTATGTATATTTTTATTTACCTAAGTATGGTTAACAACCAAATGGTACTTATCACTGTCTTTACCCACCAAAAATCCTGGTGAATAATAATCTTACGTAGAGGGTACTATAACGCCAGGNGGTACTTATCACTGTCTTTACCCACCAAAAATCCTGGTGAATAATAATCTTACGTAGAGGGTACTATAACGCCAGACTCTAACAGTTTAGTTGCAATTTCCCTGAAGGCTTGGAGCTTGGGAGGTGGACATTTAAAATGACGATCACGCACTAGAATGTCATCAGTCAACGAGAAATGATATGGAATGACATCGCATTTACCAATGAGTGAAGAGATGACGTCACTNGGTACTTATCACTGTCTTTACCCACCAAAAATCCTGGTGAATAATAATCTTACGTAGAGGGTACTATAACGCCAGGCTCTAACAGTTTAGTTGCAATTTCCCTGAAGGCTTGGAGCTTGGGAGGTGGACATTTAAAATGACGATAACGCGCTAGAATGTCATCAGTCAACGAGAAATGATATGGAATGACATCGCATTTACCAATGAGTGAAGAGATGACGTCACTNCTAGAATGTCATCAGTCAACGAGAAATGATATGGAATGACATCGCATTTACCAATGAGTGAAGAGATGACGTCACTGAATTCCTACTTCAACTGGTTCAAGAGCACTTGAAAATCAGTGGCAGAACACATGCCTTCCAGTAAAGGAGAGAATATATCCGGAACTGCGTCCCCCTGAAAACCAACCCTGATGTTCGAGGCAAACCCAAAAGACAAATAAAACTCGAGGTTAACTAACGNACTGCGTCCCCCTGAAAACCAACCCTGATGTTCGAGGCAAACCCAAAAGACAAATAAAACTCGAGGTTAACTAACACCCTAGTCTTTCCCAGAAATTCAAGGCCTATTATAAGTCATGAGTAAGGTGCGTAAAACCCAAAATGGAAACTTCCATGAAAACCTACCGATCTTAAAATTTAGGTTCACAGCTACATTACTCCTAACGACATCGCCGTTAGCGATGCACAAACATTTCTCTGACATACATACAACACGCCCTTTGGAAATGATCTTAGAATCCAAAAGTTTTTCTAAAAAAAGAATTGCTCAAGACGCAGTGGGTAGCTCCAGTGTCAACCAAAGCGGATCAATACAGTACATTTCCTGATAGTGCGCGTGACTTTAGCCTTAACTCAACTGGAAGACCCACGCCGAATTCCAGACACTTTTCCATTCCCATCTTTTGACAGGATCTACGCAGGTGAGCCAGCTCGCAGCATTGAAAACACTCTCTCTCCAATATCGTACGCCTGTTGTGTGGACAATTCCTAGCTACGTGTCGCTGAACTGCGCAATTACTGCAACACACAGAAAAACTGCGTTGCTCGATATACTGTAGACTGAAAAGTTGACCAGACGGCATGGAGTTACCGTCACGGCCGGCACGTACGGGAGGTGGAAAACAAGTACGGTATTCACTAAAGGCCGCAAGGCGATATTGCACCTCTACTGCCAGCTGTCGTAGCCCACGGAAAAAAACATGGAGTAGCAACAAGCGTGCATTTCGCACGTACCTGCGTTTGACCAGTTCATTTTCACTCATTTGCATGCATAAGGCACCGTGAAATGCACAAAAGGAATCAACGAATTCAAACATGGGCTCACCCGACTTTTGAAATCTAAAGACAAACTCACGTTCACAAAGCCTAGAGCACGCGGCGTTTAAAGCCCTCGAAAGTACCACCTTCTAGTAACATTATCTCCTCGCGTAGTAGTTGTAAAATAAATCCTTCACATTTTATCGCTATAGCCTTTAAGAGAATGTCCTCGGAACTCGATACAAGCCAGCTATTTTACTCACAGCTATGAAAAAAAATACAAAATGCTGACTGGTCCTAAGGAAGTCAATGGTGTTAGGGTTTGCAAGGAAACGAGGAACAATTTATCTAATTTGGGTGGTCCGTCAGCGACACTCACCGGGACCGCACGCTCACAGGGTTGCGCCGTCGGAGCCTGTTTGCGCCAACAGCCCAACGCCGCTCGGCGCAGCTCAACTACAGTCGCCGCTTCGTCTATGGGACCTTGATTAGGATAATGAAGGTCCCATAGAAAATGTATAAGTTAATCTCTCTTCAAAGCATAGATGAATCCAAACTCAGGCATTGCATGAAACAAAAGCAAACTGCAGATATGAGAAACTAGTAGCGGAGTAAGCGCAAAGAATCATTTGTGACAAACACAAAAAAAAATTATGTACACTGGGCAAAGTTTGAGAGCTTGTATTTTCTCAGAAAACATATATATAAACAATGGCAGCACCATATGAAACAGTAGTTAAATCTTTACAATCTTTGAAAAATAATTTTAGAAGCATGTATTCATTCCAAATGATTATTAAATGATAAAAGATAATAAAAAAGTGTTACAAAGAGATGTAAGACCATATAATAAATTGTTCACAAAAATCAAGATTAATTTAAAATATGATACGCGAAATTCCTATTGAATAGAATGATTGACAACTCTTTTAATCTTTACATATTTACATAATACTGTCTAGAATAATAAGCGTTAGTAAAATTAGTGAAAAGGAGGGCAGTATAATTAGCCGAGTAAAACCTAATTTAATTAAAGGTACAATAATTAGAAAACCTTTAAAAATTGTGTGNAGGGCAGTATAATTAGCCGAGTAAAACCTAATTTAATTAAAGGTACAATAATTAGAAAACCTTTAAAAATTGTGTTAGAATAAATCTGACATAAATAATTAACATGAGTAATTAAAGAAATGGAGGGCAGCATAATAAGCCTAGTAGAGCATCCAAATAAATAAAGTACACACTAAAACCTTAATAAAATATTACATTAAAATTGAATGATCGTTGGAGGCAGTCAAACGATCCTACCCAAACTTTTCCAAACCGGTGGCTAGGGCATGGTGGTGTTTTAAGATGGCCAGCTCGCTCCCCGGCCTCACACCTATCGATTTTTTCCTGTGGGGAATACTGAAATTTAGGATGTGCTACACTGTTCCTACGACGCCAGAAGACATGCAGGAACGCATTGTGAGAGCTTGCAGAGGCATTACGCCAGAAACACTTCAGGCCGCTCGTCGCTCGCTATATGTGCGTTTACAGTTGNAGAGCTTGCAGAGGCATTACGCCAGAAACACTTCAGGCCGCTCGTCGCTCGCTATATGTGCGTTTACAGTTGTGTATTGCTGTCGATGGTAAACACATCGAGCACATGCTGTGAAAACACCTAATGTGAGGCGTTTCAACCATAACTGTGCTCTTTTCTACTATGCATGCGGATGGGATTGCATTTCTCTTTGGGTTGGTTTGTTCTATCTTTGTTGTGCATCTGTACGCACTCNTACTATGCATGCGGATGGGATTGCATTTCTCTTTGGGTTGGTTTGTTCTATCTTTGTTGTGCATCTGTACGCACTCGTTACTAAGTACAGTTAATGAATACGAACAAATATCTTGAGTTACGTTGGTATCTGAATAAAATGCAATGTATTTATATCAGACTTGCACTTACATTGCCCATCTTCCCTTCGCTGTGGTACTCTCCTGTGTCCAGTATCGCATTCCGTGCCCCCTCCCCTTTTTTTAAAATAATTATTTGGGGTTTTCAAGGCTAAAGATTAATGGGGTCAAGGTCAAAAGTCAAGGTCACCGACATCCAACATGGCGGACAAGATGGCAACTGGTAGACCGGAGTGACAGAGCATGAACAGCTCCGGCGTTCCAACGCCAGACGCCATTGCTACAAAGTCGGCATAATCATTCTACTAACTTATATACATTTAATGTAAAATATGAATATGTTTGCAGTATACGCATAGATAATTTATACAGTGCAATTATTTTTTCACTGCAGTGTGTCGTACAAAACGAATGTGCCAAAAATAATGATATTTCTAAACTAACTATTTATAACAAATAAATACTTTTACAAAGTTTTGTAGAGATTGAAATAATATATATAATTCCAATTGATGAAATTATTACCTTAAGTGTATGTCCGCACATATTCACACGAACTGTATATACACATTGGGTACTAGATTTTAAAAAAAAAAANTTACCTTAAGTGTATGTCCGCACATATTCACACGAACTGTATATACACATTGGGTACTAGATTTTAAAAAAAAAAAACAGATGTCTTATGACTTTCTTTCAAAAGAAACTGGCTTCGAAATAAATATGATATTTTTCTATTGATTTTAGAAGGAATTATTATTGTTACACGTTTATAGCAATTTGATCTAAATAGAACTTTATTACATGTCTGTCTCATATAAGGTTTCTAGTTTGTTTTATAGATTGTGTGGGGGTATTACACAGTAAGCAGACATACTACATATATTTCCATTTCTGTGGAGTTTGCACTTGACTATGAAATATGTCTCCAAGCTGCTCGAGCATTTATTACAAAAAAATTTTAATTTCAACGTAGGAAAATTTTGTTACTGCAACAGAAATATGATAATTGCGATTTACTGTTTATTCACTCTAAATGATATTTGGCAAGTTGCAGAATCCTAGCCTATGTTGTGACGGTGCTGGAACACCGTACATCCAGCATTAATATCAGCGCAGAAAATGGTTCGTCATAACACGGGGATAGATCGACGACGGAGTTGAGGCCTGCCGTGATGGTGACGCGTCTGCGTGGCTTGGCAAGCCAGCNTACCTTAAGTGTATGTCCGCACATATTCACACGAACTGTATATACACATTGGGTACTAGATTTTAAAAAAAAAAACAGATGTCTTATGGCTTTCTTTCAAAAGAAACTTGCTTCGAAATAAATATGATATTTTTCTATTGATTTTAGAAGGAATTATTATTGTTACACGTTTATAGCAATTTGATCTAAATAGAACTTTATTACATGTCTGTCTCATATAAGGTTTCTAGTTTTTTTTTATAGATTGTGTGGGGGTATTACACAGTAAGCAGACATACTACATATATTTCCATTTCTGTGGAGTTTGCACTTGACTATGAAATATGTCTCCAAGCTGCTCGAGCATTTATTACAAAAAAATGTTAATTTCAACGTAGGAAAATTTTGTTACTGCAACAGAAATATGATAATTGCGATTTACTGTTTATTCACTCTAAATTATATTTGGCAAGTTGCAGAATCCTAGCCTATGTTGTGACGGTGCTGGAACACCGTACATCCAGCATTAATATCAGCGCAGGGAATGGTTCGTCCTAACACGGGGATAGATCGACGACGGAGTTGAGGCCTGCCGTGATGGTGACGCGTCTGCGTGGCTTGGCAAGCCAGCGAAGACTGTCGGCGTGGAGGCTTGAGGCTGCCCCCACCACCTCACCCCGCCGAGGCCCTCCTCCTTCCAACGTGTGTGGATGGTGTCTAGCAACCGTCTGACGCTACCTTCGACGTCATCAAGATTTGAATGTTACTAGACTCAAACCAACGAAATCTGGGATGTTCCTCAATACCCTGGTCAACATGTTTCCCGACAATGAAAGGGGTTTTCTTTCGTCTTCGGCGAAAAAATGGATAGGGACCTCATAATGAGAATATTGTAACTTGGCAGAAGGCATATCCTACCATGTTTGATGAGGGCATTTTATGAGGCATGTATAGGGAAAAGTTTTAAGATAAGTTTTTTTTATGTTCTATAATTTTGTAATGTTACAATATTTGGGCGAAGTATGTATTGCTATGGGAGCCCATTATTANTTTTTTTTATGTTCTATAATTTTGTAATGTTACAATATTTGGGCGAAGTATGTATTGCTATGGGAGCCCATTATTAAATGTAACGTCATGTAATTTTCATAACAAACATTATAATTGTAACGTATTTTAAAGCCTGTTTGTCAATTTGTATTTTTATTATACTTGTATTTTTTATACGAGCAGTTTATTGATAAAGAAGAAAAACCTAAATAAGCCCGGAGGTAAAGTAAAAGAAAACTAACAGTTTGTTGAATCATTTCTCACGATTTTAGGGGTTAATTATATTGAATTCCAATTCATATCAGGGGATGGTTGAATTTTCANGTTGAATCATTTCTCACGATTTTAGGGGTTAATTATATTGAATTCCAATTCATATCAGGGGATGGTTGAATTTTCACAATTTATTGCGACTGCGTTATTTGTTTGTACTCTGCTATTTAAACTCTGCTGCTCGCAGCTTTTTGGCAAGACTCATTTTGCTTAAATGAGTGGAATGGAAGGAAGGGGATTCGAAGGTCACTGTCATGGAGTGGTGGGGTTTCCTGCGGGTGCTCCCACTCTGTGACAAGGTAATACTGCATATGGAGAAATCTCTTATATTATTGCACAGTTCGTGTGATTTCTCGTAAATCGTTCATGGTATGTATGTTTCCCCCCATACATTCATATTTCACAACGTATCCAACACGTTTTTTTTTTGTCATACCAATGTTCGATATCACAGACAAATGAAAATTTATTTAACTCTAAAGAGTGTCACGTGTTTCATTAAAGCCACAAATTTCTAGGATCGTTTAGTATGTGTGCACTCAAGAGCATGACACGAGACTGTGAAGCATCGCTTAATTTAAAATAGAACGCGAATTTTGCCAACGTTTTAAATGATATAGTTACTTTGGTTCATATCATGCAATAGCTGTTTGGACGTCATAACAATTTCGTAGGAAAATAACTTAAAAAATCTACGAAAATTAAATGCACATTTTAGATTACTCACGTTGATTATATCGGCGAGGAAAACCTAAGTACAATATATGCTTCTACAAATTGCCTTGTACAAAAAATAGTTTTTAACACATTTCTAGATTCTCATAAGCAAAAAAAAAAAAAACCTATATCAACATATAAACACCTGTTTACATTTTAATAGGAAAGGCACCAAGAAACAGTATTTTATAAGTTTTCAAAAGAAACAAGCATACACAATAAAAGTAATCATATGGTCAGGTACAATAAAGATAACCCCTACAACTGTATTGATATTTTTTATGTGCATTGTAACACGTAGAAATCTTACTGCTGTTAACGCATAATCGCAGTGTTGGTATGTCATGCGCTATTTAAATTTATCCTCGGACATCTTATGAACTTACAGGAAAACACGTTAATATTTTTCTATCATGGGTAGGAAGTATTTATATTTTTTCTGTGTCCTCAATACAGCATTTTGCTTATTTCTTACAATAAATGAAAACACTCATAAGTTTCATCTGTTACCCCCGCAAGGGATGGCTTTCATGACGACTATAACCACTTGACCAAGTGAAATAACACTAGTATAGTCTATTCACGGTTTATTCACACATTTTAAATCAAACCTTTGAAAAATCACCCCATGTACGACGCGTTTAGTTATTTCCTAAATACGCCATGTCTCACAACAGTTTTGTACTTATGTTGACATAAAAGTATCTTATTTATTCGTTAAATTAAAGTTTCAATTACATTTTATTTATAAATTATAATATTTCATTTATAATAAATATGAATAAAACAGTGAGAAAACATGTGTGTTGGTAGCGCCGAGTAAGAAATAGTTCTCGTGCAAAACATTACTACAACTGAGTGCGCACGGATTCGGTTCGTCGTCCTTTGGTGTTATTTTCAAGAAATAGTTAAGCTTAGCTTGAACGAGGTGGAGGAATATCCTGGAAGTAGAACTTTAGCAGGGCTTCAGAAAAGTTTGAAGTAACCGTGAATGGATTATACATATCTTTCTTGACATTGCATAACTTGCTCAACACAAACATCGTCCTGTTTAGACACATCCGTATTTAGTTCTCCAATATTTCTGAAAATCTTTTTTTTTTTTTATATATCATCTTCTCCTTCCGTAATATCTTCGTAGAACGGTGGACGTTATCCCTAAGGGAGTTCACTGTGGTCGCTACACTTCTGTACAGATTGTGTGCAGGTGTCAGGTGGGAAGATGCTGATTCGCTCTTCCCCAACTCTATGATGTAGTGGACAGCGTAAAATAAAATGTATTATCGGTCTAATAAATATTTCCTACCCACGTAAATCTCCGTGATGATATATTGTGGGTCAGCGGGCCTTATAGAGCAGCCAACATATTCACTTCCATTAGTTCACACGCCACGATGCATGATTTCCTACGTAGGGCGTTACAAGTTTCGTTTCTGGCGTATGATTCACACGCGTTGCCTGTCTGAAACCTTGCACGAGCTCAGAACGTAATATTCAAAGTTCCAACGGCGCCTACCGTCGTTCCACAAGGGCCATCTGTCTGTGAAAGTGCTTGTGGCAAGAGTTGAAGTCGCAACAATACACAAGTGTGCGACAGGTGTGGAATGCCGCTCAGCCGCAGTGACAACATATGCCGACACCAAGAGTTTGCACAAAAGCTGCCGAGATGATAGACACGAAGCCTTCCGTTTCCAATTGAATTTGCACTGCACTTCGCACATATGCGGCAAATGTAGCAAGTTCTTTCCAATCGAGCAAGACGTGAGAGGCATTCGAAGGTTTTCAAAATGCCGTAAGCCACACCAACTGCTCCCGTAAAAATAAAATTAAAGATTTTTTTTTTTTAATTCCAGCTCACTCTTATGCGAAATAGACATTAGTTTGGGTGATCAAGGCAAACGCACACACTATGACGGTACTGAGCTGTTTGATTGAACCACATATGAAATAAATATTATCTACGTAATATTCATATGTCTTGTGGGTTTTAAACGTTTGGAGGGAGGGAAGAATAGTAAATGGGAAGCATGCATTTGTATGCATTAGTTGTTTGCTATGGTGATGTCGTTATCGATATCTCTGAAAGTCTCTCTTCACTCTTAAGGCATAGAACCCAGGAGTGAAACGCTAGTCTTAACAAGTAGGTGGCTTAAATATTTTATTTTAAATTTACTTAAAGTACTTTTTAACGTATGTAAAACAATATTTACAAAATATGTTACTAATAATTTTATGGCTTGATGTATATTGGTACATTTCTAGATTGTTGCCGATCGCATGTTTGGCGGAATGTTGTATAAATAAATACATCAAAATTTAAAATAATATATTTGGATTTATTATGGGAGTTATAAAATGTTGAAGCACATAAAAGTCAAAATTACCGTTATCAAACAGGAGTAAAATAGTAAAAGCAACAAAATAAACAANGTACTTTTTAACGTATGTAAAACAATATTTACAAAATATGTTACTAATAATTTTATGGCTTGATGTATATTGGTAAATTTCTAGATTGTTGCCGATCGCATGTTTGGCGGAATGTTGTATAAATAAATACATCAAAATTTAAAATAATATATTTGGATTTATTATGGGAGTTATCAAATGTTGAAGCACATAAAAGTCAAAATTACCGTTATCAAACAGGAGTAAAATAGTAAAAGCAACAAAATAAACAATTTTTTATAACTAGGCTATTTTAAAATTTTTACATCCTCAAGAACAAAGTTACCCAAATAGGATGACGAAAAATGAACAACTGCATCACACGCCATATTAACGGGCCATAATTTTATCAATCATACTACAGTGATACAAGTGATATGAAGAGAGCACCCAGGATAAAAGAAAAGTGCCGATACAATGCAGGCAGCACAAGGAGGAAACCTACACTTACTTTTAAAAATTGTTATAAAATATATAAAAGGAGAGCGATAAAAGTTCAGAGATGTGTACTATGATACGTTTAAAACCAAAAATTTTACAGAAGACTGTAGCCAACTCCTTGATATTTAGGGCCATCTTTTCGCCCATCTTCACCCGAGTCTCATCGCCTAAATAAAATATTTTTTAATCCATAAAGTGTTTTTTTCTGTGTTCATCTAAACCCGCCTTTGTCCTCTTTACTATCATCATCACAATCTGACTATATTTCCGTCAGCGTATTCAATTTTATACCTCCAACTCTACCTTAGATCATAAATAGCATGCAACCTAGAGATATTTCGTGCTGGAAGGCAAGACGAGTTTAGCACAACTGCAATATTCGCACCACGAGAAAGCCACCTGTGTATATAAATGTATTTTTGAATGAATCCGGTGTACGTGAACATATCGTAACAGAATAAAAAAAATCGATTAATGAATTTGAAGGAATCTTGCCTACCATATTTTAATAGAACGTGACACATTGTCTTTTTGATCAATATCTGCAGAATATTGTAAGCTAAATTCATTATGTTGTTACACAATGTCCTACCACGATATGATACAGATATTTTAAATTTAAGTGAAAATGCACATCTTCGTTATAATTAAGGAACTGATACTAAATGTACGGGCAAATACAGAAACGATCACTGGAACTATCACTATCTCATCTTGCGGACAGGAGACGCAGCAGGCCTGTTTACAGAAGTTGTTCAGTCGTAAACACTGAGGTAAACTACCCTGTTGTCCTGAGGCAGCAACGTAAACTTAAATTTACGGCCACTTTCAAGTAACTTTTTGACCTGATGTCTGAAATCACTGCTACCTAAAAATACAATCCACCAATAATATCAATAAATAATATCTACATTTCACGATAAAATGAGCTTATTTGCTTACAAACGTCTTGCCAGCCACATTCGCGTCGACTGCGTTTGTGAACAGGGAGTTTTCCGGAGAACATCTCTCGCCATACACGATGCGCATGCGCTCTCGCCTTCACGCAGGGGCTGGAAAGTTACTTCATAAACTGTTGCAAAGTAACTGTTGCATTTTCTTACGGTTAAACTTATTATACTGGAAAAGCAACTCTATTGCAACTACCAGTTACTCCACTGAAAAAGGTAACCCGTGTGTTACGGATCTTAGTAAAGTAATTGTAAGTTATTTTTTTAAAGCGATACTTCGAGGAAAACACAACTTGGCAGATTTCACATCAAGAGTAAGTTACGAACTATCCCAACACACAGATTTGTTTACTTTTGAAATAACATTGTACATCTGTGCATCTGCTCACCCTTCCCTGATTTACTCTATGCTTCTCTAAACTTACAAAATAAATTTATGTATACCTAAATTGATTTAATCAAACTAATAAACTACACAACATGGCCAAAATAACGCCACGGTGCATTTGCAACTTCCGGCGGCGACCTGATTTCCGGCGTCCCAGTTACGCAACTTTGGCTCGCTGCTGCGATCTGAGGTCGCCCTACCGGACTATCAGACGTGTGTTAATGCCTGGAAACACTGTGCTTCTTTAGTGGCAATATGCTGCGTACCCATAACCGGCTTCATATCATCTCCCGATTAGACAGTTCGCCAGGTGAGGTAGATCCACAACAGTATGTTTGCATAGCAACAACGCTTTGAGTTACACTAGAGAGCCAAAAAAAAAACTGGTATAGGCGTGCGTATGCAAATAATAGAGGTATGGAACCAATCAGAGTAACGCGATGCGGTCGGCAGCGCCTATATAAGACAACAAGCGTCTGGCAAAGTTGTTAGATCTGTTACTGCTGCTACAATGGCAGGTTATCAAGATTTCAGTGACTTTGAACGTGGTGTTACAGTCGGCGCACGAGAGATGGGGAAATAGCATCTCCGAGGTAGCGATAATATTTGGATTTTCNTGAACGTGGTGTTACAGTCGGCGCACGAGAGATGGGGAAATAGCATCTCCGAGGTAGCGATAATATTTGGATTTTCGCGTACAACCATTTCACGAGTGTACCGTGAATATCGGGAATACGGTAAAACATCAAATCTTCGACATCGCTGCGGCCGGAAAAAGATCGTGAACGAACGCGACAAACGACGACTGACGAGAATCATTAAACGTGGCAGACGTGCAACCCTTTCTCAAATTGGCGCAGATTTCGATGCCTCCTGCATACCTTTAGACATTAGTCGAGTCCACGCCACGTCGTCTTGTGGCACTTCTGCCGG